>LAPY01001831.1:74124-87053 GCA_000970635.1 Eragrostis tef
ACCGAAAAAGAAAAAAAACCAAAGCCCCCCCCCCCCCCCCCCCGGTTGCCATAACGCTTCACCGCCTCATGGGAGAACTAGCTGATCTGGCATGCGGCTCATGTAAAAAACAAAAACCTCGGTAGGAAGCAAGTCAATCAATCAAGGGAGCAGTGTGTGCGCTGACTAGCCCAAGGATGAAATTCTGAGTCCACTGCAAATTAGCAAGTAGCAATGGGCGATCCACTTAGCCTAGAGAGAATGGAAACAAATCGACATGCTGGTCACAAGGAGCAGCTGGACTCGAGCAACCTGGCATCACTAGCTGTTGTCTTAGGCTCAAGTTTCTGATACGGCAGCAAATGTCCACGCTTCACCACTAAGTGGAACTAAAGGTTTACATGAGTTATTTTTAAATTATTTCAATGTTCATTTTAGCATCATAAAAGTGAAAACTGAGAAACAAATGAAAAGAGAGTCAAGCAGGCACTTACTTCCCGAGTCCGAATTGCCGCTCAATATTGTGATGGGCTTGGATATAGTCAAGTCTCTGACTTCTTGTGCTAAATTACGAATCTACTCCCAAACACCAGCATGTGAAATTTTAAAAAAGTAAGATATTGCAAAACTGAATGCCATGTCCATAACTTTGTAATAGGTAGAAACAATTGTATACCTGAGCTTGAATAAGGGCAATGTCGTAGGGTCCAGAAGCTTGTCCTTGATTGACACCCTTCATAATCTCCTATAAAACGGAAAACAAAGCATTACTAAAATGAACCTTTTTAATCTTCCATGGTTAACATGTGCGACTGCAGGCGAAAGCTGAACAACAAATCATCAAAATCCGTCAAATGCGTAATCATAGGCTACTGAAGCAAAAACTATGCATTAATATCAAGTGATGTACAATGAATTACATGAGTCGTAGATGCAGATAGTTGATAAAGTATTAATCATATAAGGGCATAATTAATGTTCATTTACCATTTCGCCAACTACTTCAAAGCTCAAAGGTACGAATACAAATTATACAATTGACAAGGAAGGGTCTTAACCGCTTCATCAAACAAGACAGAGAAATGAGGGGACAAAATTCTACCGACCTGGAGTTCCCCCAATACATCAGATAAGCGTCCATTCCGCAGCAGGATCGAGCCCGTCATCCCTGAGGCATCAATTCACCACGTCAGAGCACGAAATATCAGCCGATCGGAAGAAATCGTATCCAATCGGTGAGAGAGATTTGAAGGGGCGAGCGAGCAGACGACGAGAGCACACCTGCGCCGACGAGGATGAGGACCTTGGAGGCCGCAAACCCCGTCTGCGTCGCCATGGCCATCCTCTTCCCCTATCGCCTCTGGAAGGTTCTAGAAGGGGCGGCGGCGAGAGGGCGGAGGGCGGAGGAGAGGCCGGCGGCGGCCAGGTACGCGGACCTGGCGGTTTCGTGGGGTTGGGTGAAGCTAAGCGGCTGGCGATTGGGCTCCACATGTCAGCAAGGGTGAGGTAGGTGCCATTTCCGTGAGATGTTTCGCCACGTCGGCTCCAGCAAGACCCACTCCTCCCCAAAGCATTCCGGGGGGGACGACGACCGTTCAAACCCGCGCGGAGCTCGCCGCCACGGCGCCACCGCGACGCTTGTCTTCTTCTCCCTCACGCCACTCCCACTCCAGCAGCCCAGCGACCACCGCCACCTCCCCAAACCCAAGGAGCCTCGGGTCCTCGCCGCCGGCGCCATGGGCGCCCCTCGCCTCCATCGCATCCTCGTCGCCGTTGCGCTCCTGCTCGCCACCGCCGCCAGCTCCGCTGGGACCGGGACGCCGCACATCTCCGCCATCATCTCCCAGTCGGGCCTCGACTTCGCCAAGGACCTGCTCGTGTCCCGGGTCTTGGAGACGCTCACTCCCCTGACCGTGCCGGACATCGAGAGGTCCGTCAACATCCCGCTCGTCGGCACCGTCCGCATGGCCGCCACCGGCATCGTACTCCACGGCCTCGCCGTCGAAAAGTCAACCATCGCTGTCGGGGACACGGGAGTCGTCGTGGCCGCCTCGCTGGCCAGCGCGAACCTCTCCATGGAGTGGAGCTACTCGTACAGCGCCTGGGTCGTTACCATCTCTGACAGCGGGAATGCTTCGATTCAGGTATAGCTTCCCAGAGCCATGAGTTGTTGGTATTCAATTGATTATTTTCCTGAGAGGCGCGGCTTGCTCTTTTTAAATTTTTGGATACTTTCTCGTTAGTACCTGTTCTGGTAGAATCATGTGATGTATGGTTGGATGTCTGAAACGTCATGATCATTTGTTTAATAATTTTAATTGAGAACTAATTCGCACTTATAATCCGTTTAAAATTGGGACGTCTTTATGCATTTCGTTCCACTGTGCTACTGAATTGAGTGATACTGAAGGTACCTCCAAGGTCCATCTCCATTAGCTACTTTGGGAAGTATACCTTATAAGCAAAGGGCATTTGTACTTGCACTCAAAGACAGAATTGTTTGACTTTGTGGAGCTTATGAAATTCTAAAAAATTGAACAATAGGGAGTATATGTTTGTTTTGTGAACAATTCCAGCTGTAAACATGCCAGACAAAAGCTGATTCACATAGACGTGTTAAACTGTTTGGTTTGTTGTGAAGCCACCTATGGTGGCGGTATGAGACTGATTTACTTAGTGGGAGATGCATACTTGCAGAGGGTTTCATTCGTATACACATACTCAGATGGTTGTCTCATTGCCTATGAGTTGATTCATGAGGGTACTTGGTATCGCCTGCGTTCACTTATCCAGTTAGATTTGTCTATCACCTTGGCACTGTATTTATGTAGTTAGGTTGCATTTTTTTTGTTACAGAATTCTAACTATATTATCTTTAGTACTAGACGTATTTGACATGTATATGTACGAAGGTACAAGGTGTATTCATGAATCGTTTTCACTAAGGTTGAAGGAATGGAGGTTGGGATTTCCATGGGGATGAAAAGCCAAAATGGATCTCTCAAGCTGTTTGTTATGGAATGTGGCTGTTATATGAAGGACTTAGACATAACATTAAATGGAGGCGCATCTTGGTTTTATCAAGTGTACGTGATTCTCACTTTTGTTTCTACCTGCATACATTGTTCAGTCCTTTGAAATATCGATAATATTTTCCATGTTCAGCAATCGATGGATAACATGAACACTCTGTGATTTCCTTTCCTTTTTCTGAAAACATGCGTGCTCTTACTTTTTATGCAATTTTTTCAGTGTTATCCTTGCTATTGCAAGAAATAATCTTTATGCAGAAAAGCTTTTCTGAGTCCTATGAATAATTTTTCTTTCATATATATCTGAGCTCTGAAGTGAACCAAGCTTTTCACTCTCTGAATGAATTGTAGTGTTCAGGTAGTCACGACCCTGATGTTAGATTTGTCTATCACCTTGGCACTGTATTTATGTAGTTAGGTTGCATTTTTTTTGTTACAGAATTCTAACTATATTATCTTTAGTACTAGACGTATTTGACATGTATATGTACGAAGGTACAAGGTGTATTCATGAATCGTTTTCACTAAGGTTGAAGGAATGGAGGTTGGGATTTCCATGGGGATGAAAAGCCAAAATGGATCTCTCAAGCTGTTTGTTATGGAATGTGGCTGTTATATGAAGGACTTAGACATAACATTAAATGGAGGCGCATCTTGGTTTTATCAAGTGTACGTGATTCTCAATTTTGTTTCTACCCGCATACATTGTTCAGTTCTTTGAGAAATATCGATAATATTTTCCTTGTTCAGCAATCGATGGATAACATATGAACATGATGTGATTTCTTTTTCTGAAAACATGCATGCTTTTATTTCATATGCAATTTTTGAGTGTTATCCTTGCTGTTGCAAGAAATAGTATTTTATGCAGAAAAGCTTTTCTGAGCTCTGAAGTGAACCAAGCTGTTCACTCTCTGAATGAATTGTAGTGTTCAGGTAGTCACGACCCTGATGACTACATGAGTAAAATGTTTATTCCTCTTTCTTTTTTGTAGATTTATAGATGCTTTCAGCAATCATATCAGATCATCAGTGGAAAATGCAATTGTGAACAAAATAATGGATGGTGCATCAAAGCTTGACTCATTCCTGGGAAACCTTCCAAAGACAATTGATCTTGATAGTGTTGCTGCTATGAACGTGACCTTTGTCAATGATCCACTCTTCAAAAGTTCCTCTCTTGAGTTCGATATTGATGGTTTATTTATTCCATCTGACGGAAGTTCTGTTCCGAGCATGCTTCTTGGAAATTTTGGATTTGTTCCACCACTTGGTAGCTCTTCAAAAATGCTGTGGATTTCATTGGATGAAGATGTTTTCAACTCTATTTCAGCTCTATATTTCAAGGTATATGTATATTAGAATACAAATCTATTAGCAACTTATCATGGTTGATGCTTTGATGGGGACACAGACAAGTAAAATGTGCTTGATTTTCGTTTTTTGTTGCCAAAAGCGGAATATACCTTGATTGTTTCTTGAACTGCAATTGTTGAGCTGCGGACTTTGATCTAGGACATTCTTCATTCTTGGACTGTAACTACTGTTCTGATTGATTCTAAACTTTTTATCATTCAGGCTGGTTTGTTGCAACATATGGTGGACAAGGTTCCTGATCAGTTTCTTTTGAACACTGCTAGCTGGAGGTTTTTGATTCCTCGATTGTATCATAAATATCCAGATGATGATATTCTACTAAATATCTCTGCAATTTCGCCGCCCTCTGTGAGGATTACTGTGGGTAGAATTGATGCCACAGTCGACCTAGATGTCGTGGTTAATGTTTTGGATTCTGGCGAGATAGTTCCGGTTGCATGCATATCAGTGGTAAGTTTTATTTTCTGCTCTTCGGTAATTGTGTTTGGTTCTATAGCTAGGCATTCAAGCCAAAAAAGTGATATATCTGAACTCTGAAGTGATCTTATATGCTTCTGGATTCTGCCATCTGACAAAGTTTCATATTTTTCACTCGGTGCGAATTTTATAAGTAGAAACTACTGTTGTTTACACATTTCGCCTATCCTGTTTGATATGCTCAGCTTTATGGCCATTGATTTACAATTGAGTGAATGAGTGGTTCTTTCTTTCTTTCCTTTTTTTTTTTGGGTGGCTACTGCCTTGTTCAATTGCAAGCATGTACTGTTGTTTACCACATAGTGCTTTTCCTTCTTTAGTCTGTCACAGTTTCTGGAGCTCCAGTCGTATCAGAGAATAATCTTGCTGGAAGAGTTGAACTGAATTATTTTTCATTTACCTTGAAGTGGAGCAAAGTTGGCAAACTCCATACTGTTTTGGTTCAGGTAATTTTGTCTAAATGTATGATTGTGTCTCCTTGGGGTACTTCAGTTGCATGCAGCACACCCTTTAAGCAGAGTTCAGCATGGAGATAAAGCATCATTATTGCAATGGAGTATGCTTTATTTGCATATTTTTTGGGATGCCATTCTAGGCTTCAATCTTTCAAAATGAAAAAAATATCCTGTGCCAATAATCTGTGTAACACATGGCTGGATAGACATTCCGCTAACAATTTTCATGCCGCAAAGTTGAAGTGTTGTAGTAGTGACAGCACATAGCTTTATCATTTGAATCAACATTGTGATCTTTTGTACTTTATTTGACATGCTGTTAGAAGGAATAAACACTGGTTACTAGTGCAGTTGCGTGTAACTTTCATCATACGTTTGATGTCTTGCATTGAACCATCACCATCAGGATGTCTAATTTGATGCAAATTTTGGTATACTTGCAGACTGTGCTGCGAATTGTCCTGAGAAGCTTGTTTGTACCCTATGTGAATTCATATCTTGAGCAAGGCTTCTTATTGCCTATCATCAAGGGATTCTCCATCAGAGATGCATATATCCTCACTTCCTACTCAAAAATGATTGTTAGCTGCGATGTTGCCTTTATTGAGCCCAAGGCTCTGTACCCTTTCTAAGCCGATAGTGTAAAGTAACTGCTGGTTGGATCTGCTATAATGATCCAATCACCATGGGCGAGCAGTGAAAATTCCTGTAATAAATGATAGGTTTCATGCCATCGTGTAGTTTGTTTTTTCTATTCTGTAAATAGCCTTGTACTGTTAATAGTGAGGCAGGAGCTTTAGAAGTTAAACTGTTACACAGATCTGAACTACTGGATAGTTTTAGTACCTAGGATTCTTCCAATGGACAAGAATTGAGGCGCCTGTATATAATACGCCCAATTGTATATAACCGTTTGGCTTTTGTCGTGGTTAATGTTTTGGATTCTGGCGAGATAGTTCCGGTTGCATGCATATCAGTGGTAAGTTTTATTTTCTGCTCTTCGGTAATTGTGTTTGGTTCTATAGCTAGGCATTCAAGCCAAAAAAGTGATATATCTGAACTCTGAAGTGATCTTATATGCTTCTGGATTCTGCCATCTGACAAAGTTTCATATTTTTCACTCGGTGCGAATTTTATAAGTAGAAACTACTGTTGTTTACACATTTCGCCTATCCTGTTTGATATGCTCAGCTTTATGGCCATTGATTTACAATTGAGTGAATGAGTGGTTCTTTCTTTCTTTCCTTTTTTTTTTTGGGTGGCTACTGCCTTGTTCAATTGCAAGCATGTACTGTTGTTTACCACATAGTGCTTTTCCTTCTTTAGTCTGTCACAGTTTCTGGAGCTCCAGTCGTATCAGAGAATAATCTTGCTGGAAGAGTTGAACTGAATTATTTTTCATTTACCTTGAAGTGGAGCAAAGTTGGCAAACTCCATACTGTTTTGGTTCAGGTAATTTTGTCTAAATGTATGATTGTGTCTCCTTGGGGTACTTCAGTTGCATGCAGCACACCCTTTAAGCAGAGTTCAGCATGGAGATAAAGCATCATTATTGCAATGGAGTATGCTTTATTTGCATATTTTTTGGGATGCCATTCTAGGCTTCAATCTTTCAAAATGAAAAAAATATCCTGTGCCAATAATCTGTGTAACACATGGCTGGATAGACATTCCGCTAACAATTTTCATGCCGCAAAGTTGAAGTGTTGTAGTAGTGACAGCACATAGCTTTATCATTTGAATCAACATTGTGATCTTTTGTACTTTATTTGACATGCTGTTAGAAGGAATAAACACTGGTTACTAGTGCAGTTGCGTGTAACTTTCATCATACGTTTGATGTCTTGCATTGAACCATCACCATCAGGATGTCTAATTTGATGCAAATTTTGGTATACTTGCAGACTGTGCTGCGAATTGTCCTGAGAAGCTTGTTTGTACCCTATGTGAATTCATATCTTGAGCAAGGCTTCTTATTGCCTATCATCAAGGGATTCTCCATCAGAGATGCATATATCCTCACTTCCTACTCAAAAATGATTGTTAGCTGCGATGTTGCCTTTATTGAGCCCAAGGCTCTGTACCCTTTCTAAGCCGATAGTGTAAAGTAACTGCTGGTTGGATCTGCTATAATGATCCAATCACCATGGGCGAGCAGTGAAAATTCCTGTAATAAATGATAGGTTTCATGCCATCGTGTAGTTTGTTTTTTCTATTCTGTAAATAGCCTTGTACTGTTAATAGTGAGGCAGGAGCTTTAGAAGTTAAACTGTTACACAGATCTGAACTACTGGATAGTTTTAGTACCTAGGATTCTTCCAATGGACAAGAATTGAGGCGCCTGTATATAATACGCCCAATTGTATATAACCGTTTGGCTTTGTAATTTTAGCTGAATTTTTCGTTGCTGCTTGTAAACATTATTATATGTGACTAGTCAATAAAGTGCTATAGTTGTTTCTGAATGTTTTTCCCCTCCAAATCAGGCTACTATTGATAGCGAAGGTTTTTGACGTTGTAGTATGATTGTATCTAGCCTTGTTATCTGCGCATATACTTGCATGATGTTTGAATTATGCCCTGCAACGAATATTCTTCAGTTAACTGTTCTATTACAGTTTGGAGCACTGTGTTTGTCTAACATTTTGAGATCCTTTGGAAAAGGCCCTGACTGATGCAGCAGGCTAGTGACTCATCAGTACAGAGAGACTCATCTTCAGTACACTCTCCAGAGCGATATGGCCGCAAGGCGGGGGCTTCGGAGCGAAATTACTCCTACATCCCTTTATCCTCGAGCCGAGGCCAGGCTCACCAAAACCCAAAGCAAAACCTCCCGCGCCGTCGCCACTCGCGACCGTTCATCCCGCTCCCCGAATCGCGACCCCGGCAATGGCGACCCCCTCCCTCTTCTCTCTACCCTCTCTCCGCCTCCTCTCCCGCGCCTCCGCCCCCGCAGCCTCCCGCTTCCAGACGCTCGCCGCGAGGAAGTCGGCGGCCTCCACCGTCGTCAGCAGCGGCGCAGGAGGAGGCGGAGGGGGCGGGCTGCTGTCGGTGCTGGACCGGGCGCTGGCGGATGAGGAAGAGTACCGGCGCGCGCGCGCTCAGGTGCAGCGCAAGGGCGTGGAGGTGGAGGGGTACGCCATCGAGGGTCTCTCAGTGGGCGGGCACGAGACCTGCGTGACAGTGCCATCGCTAAACGTCGCGTTCGACATCGGCCGCGGGCCGAACTTCGCCGTGAGCCAGGACTACTTGTTCATCACCCATGCCCACCTCGACCACATCGTGAGCACCCCTGACCCTGCTCCGATTCGCCTAGGCTCTGCTTTTGCTTTACTTGGTTCGCCTATGCATTTGGAGAAGCGCAATTGCAAATTGCAGCTCGTAAAAGTCTGTTAGGAATAGCTTATCCCTGAACAATCTTTTAGTAATTATTGTTGTATAAAGGGGGAAAAGGGCCTTGATGGCTTGAGCACTTCCTTAATTCGACATCCACACCCACTTGAACCATTAAACTGTTAGTGACGCTTAATGCAACAATTGTGCTGTTATGTTTGCTCAGGGTGGCCTTCCAATGTACATAGCAACTCGTGGCCTCTACAACTTGAAGCCTCCAACTGTATTTGTGCCACCGTGCATCAAGGATGATGTTGAGGAGCTGCTTCAGGTCCATCGTAGAATGAGTCAAATTGAGCTGAATGTTGAATTAGTTGCACTTGATTTGGGTATGGATAGATTTTCATCATCATTATTTTCTTTAAATGTCTCCTGGTTTGTTTCTTATGTCGCAACAACTTTTTCAGGAGAGACGTATGAAATACGCAATGACCTTGTGGCCAGATCATTTCAAACATACCACGCCATCCCCAGCCAGGTATTCTCCTTATATCAATTACACTATTAATGTCAGCAGGCTGGTATCTTTAGCTCTTAAACACAATTTAAGTCCTATTGACGTTGTCCATTTTTTGAATGGTGAAAGGGTTATATCATCTACTCTATCCGAAAAAAGCTAAAGAAACAGTATGCTCATTTGAAGGGTAGTCAGATTGCAAAGTTGAAGCAATCAGGTGCTGAGGTGAGCAACGGCATACTATTGAATTTGCTACTCTTGATTAGGATTATTTTTCGCAATATTCACTTTATCATTTGACATTAGATTACAGATACCATACTGTACCCAGAAGTTGCCTTCACCGGGGATACAAAGTCTGATTTTATTACTGATCCACGAAATGCAGATGCCCTGAGAGCAAAAGTTCTCATAACTGAGGTTTGAACCTTCAGTGTCCCTGTGGCTATTTTTCCTTTCCTTTTCTTTCTTGAATCACACTATAATTTGGTAAGCATAATTCAACATTTTCTTTTGAGGAATAAAATTCAACATTTTGCAGGCAACCTTCCTGGATGACCAGATTGATGTTGAGCATGCTAGGGAGCATGGTCATATGCATCTATCAGAGGTAATAAAACCCATTGAGGAAGAGTACCGGCGCGCGCGCGCTCAGGTGCAGCGCAAGGGCGTGGAGGTGGAGGGGTACGCCATCGAGGGTCTCTCAGTGGGCGGGCACGAGACCTGCGTGACAGTGCCATCGCTAAACGTCGCGTTCGACATCGGCCGCGGGCCGAACTTCGCCGTGAGCCAGGACTACTTGTTCATCACCCATGCCCACCTCGACCACATCGTGAGCACCCCTGACCCTGCTCCGATTCGCCTAGGCTCTGCTTTTGCTTTACTTGGTTCGCCTATGCATTTGGAGAAGCGCAATTGCAAATTGCAGCTCGTAAAAGTCTGTTAGGAATAGCTTATCCCTGAACAATCTTTTAGTAATTATTGTTGTATAAAGGGGGAAAAGGGCCTTGATGGCTTGAGCACTTCCTTAATTCGACATCCACACCCACTTGAACCATTAAACTGTTAGTGACGCTTAATGCAACAATTGTGCTGTTATGTTTGCTCAGGGTGGCCTTCCAATGTACATAGCAACTCGTGGCCTCTACAACTTGAAGCCTCCAACTGTATTTGTGCCACCGTGCATCAAGGATGATGTTGAGGAGCTGCTTCAGGTCCATCGTAGAATGAGTCAAATTGAGCTGAATGTTGAATTAGTTGCACTTGATTTGGGTATGGATAGATTTTCATCATCATTATTTTCTTTAAATGTCTCCTGGTTTGTTTCTTATGTCGCAACAACTTTTTCAGGAGAGACGTATGAAATACGCAATGACCTTGTGGCCAGATCATTTCAAACATACCACGCCATCCCCAGCCAGGTATTCTCCTTATATCAATTACACTATTAATGTCAGCAGGCTGGTATCTTTAGCTCTTAAACACAATTTAAGTCCTATTGACGTTGTCCATTTTTTGAATGGTGAAAGGGTTATATCATCTACTCTATCCGAAAAAAGCTAAAGAAACAGTATGCTCATTTGAAGGGTAGTCAGATTGCAAAGTTGAAGCAATCAGGTGCTGAGGTGAGCAACGGCATACTATTGAATTTGCTACTCTTGATTAGGATTATTTTTCGCAATATTCACTTTATCATTTGACATTAGATTACAGATACCATACTGTACCCAGAAGTTGCCTTCACCGGGGATACAAAGTCTGATTTTATTACTGATCCACGAAATGCAGATGCCCTGAGAGCAAAAGTTCTCATAACTGAGGTTTGAACCTTCAGTGTCCCTGTGGCTATTTTTCCTTTCCTTTTCTTTCTTGAATCACACTATAATTTGGTAAGCATAATTCAACATTTTCTTTTGAGGAATAAAATTCAACATTTTGCAGGCAACCTTCCTGGATGACCAGATTGATGTTGAGCATGCTAGGGAGCATGGTCATATGCATCTATCAGAGGTAATAAAACCCATGTTGACACTCCCTACACAAGCCAACGAGCCTTGTGAAATTCTGATATTTACAGGAGATAATTGTTGGTACCATCACTAAACTGTGTTTATTATCTCATGATTAGATAATGGAGCATTCTCAGTGGTTTAGAAACAAGACCATCTTGCTCACTCATTTTTCAAACCGATATAGCCTTGAGGTATGTAGCTAATAATATATAAATTGTCGAATGGCTAAACTAATCTGACCAAGATGATCATTGTTGTAGGATATTCGACAGGCTGTTTCCAGGTTACAGTCTAAGTTACATTCAAAGGTTGCTGCCCTGACTGAAGGCTTCAAATCTGAATATAAATAAGTGTCTATAAGTGGAACCGCTAATGTCTCTTGATGTATGCCCTGATTTACTGAATGTATGTTAGCATTAGGAACTGATCATTTTGTCAAGAAAAAATAAATTCTAGAGTTCTGTATGGTGTCTCAGAGAATAGACTTTGTACAGCTTTGAATATTTTGGTGGGAAAGCATTTTTATATTGCACACACAGGTGGAGAGTCTGTAAAATGATAGGCCTTTCTTCTATTGTCTCCATTTATCAGAGAAAGGCAGAAAATTTATCTGCTACAATACTACGAAGAACTGGAAGGTAAAATACATAGAAGCATTTTCTGCACTCCTGAATGGAATATGATAAGTTCTAAAGTGCATAGAGTATAATCCCTTTTAAAACAACAATCTATGCAAGGGACTAGTTTGTTCTCTCTGATCTTCTTCTCTTCCAGTTTGCTTTTTTTGATCTTGCATAACCTACTAGTATCTGGTTATAACATAACTAGGCTTCTTGGCATTGATGTCTTCTTCACTTGCATCCTCCATGGATTCATCTTCGGTGGAGCACTCATCAGGATCTTTGCGCGCAGGAATAATGAATATGTCGGATTCATCAGGTAATCGGAAGCTAACCCTCCTGGCTATGCTGTTTTGGCTTCTTAGGGACATTCTATCAATGGAGAAACTATCCCTGACATTAGGGGAGTTGTTGTCATAAGAGCAATCCAGGTTAAGTGGGCAGACCTTTGGAGAATGCCTCCGAGGAGATGGTGCCCCAATCGCCTCGGCCTCTATGCTTTGCAAAGAATACAGGATGTCCTCTAGAGTGTCTTGCCTTACTTTTGCTTTGCCCTTGGATGTGTTGGTGGCTTCATCCTGACGAGCATTGCTATGACATTGCAGGAGCCACAACTCTGTGAGCCCATCGTTTCCCTCTCTCGGATGCTCAGTGAATTAACATGACTTGAGCAGTTGATGGTAAACACATTTATAGTTGGAGGCATCTGTCCATGAGTTTTGCGCAGGCCAGGTTAGGACAAACCTTGGTCATGTCAAAATAAGACAGGTATGGTGATTAAAGCCAAGGAAGTAAGAGCACATAGAAGCCACCTAGTTTGGATTAGCTTCGGCAAGGCTGATGATTTTTTTAAGGGAGAAGTTCATAGATAATCCTGTTCCTTTTCTTAGACTAATTCCTCCCGTTCTTCTCGACCAGCAAGGGATGTCAATTCAATTTCGATATCATGCTTATCATATTGGAATGTTGTGTACACAGTAGCGGAGTATATGAAGAGCTGTTTGGAATCCTGACAAGAGAAACATGGATGGTAGTGTTTAACTAGGCACATTTGTCAGTTTCTAAGAAGTTGGAACTAAGTGAACCCCTAGGAGATATCCTAGCTACCGGTTTGCCACTGCAAAGAT
>LAPY01001831.1:90386-104897 GCA_000970635.1 Eragrostis tef
GCATGGCGGTGCGGTTGTGGCGGGGACGGTTGAGGAGCAGCAGGCGGCGGGAGTGGGGATCCTGCTGCAGATATCGATGCTGGTGCTCTCGTTCGTGCTCGGTCACCTCCTCCGCCGCCGCAAGTTCTACTACCTTCCCGAGGCCAGTGCCTCCCTCCTCATCGGTACGTACGTATTCATACCTCCGCCCGCCGCTTTTGATCCTGGGTGGTTAGGCAATTAGTTCGTTAGTATTCAGAAATGCCGATCAACGTACCAAGAACTAGGGATTCTGATTCTAAGCAGATACATCCATAATTGCCGCGATCGTGATGGGCAATGCCATCATGCGGTTTGAGCTCGCTGTTTGCTGGTGATATGTAGGTTGACGAGACTTTACGACATGAATCATTCTGCCAAGCACAATGTTCAGCTGTCATAGGAGATTGCGTTTCGCTCCGGCCTATTGCTTAATTCAGATGAATAATGATTGCACTCCACTCACTGTAGTGTAGAGCTCCACCAGTGTTCGAGTTTATCCACGTTGCAAAATATCTAAGCCCTCCAATTCTACTGTTATGACGTGTCATACTGTCAACTGGTTGTATTTGGTGTGGGCTTCTTAGGAGAGCAGCAATACTGACTTGAGTGGTTTTTCCTTTATGATGTGGGGATCTAAGATGAATGATGTGCTATTTGATGTATTATCATACCTCCCGTTAATATTTTATCCTTTATACTCATTAGAAACAGAATCACTAGAATGATGGTTCAATTTCACATAAGTATGCTATTTTACCTCAGTTCCACCTGAGTCGGTAATGATTGTTTGGCTAGTTCATGTGATTTGGAAGATGCGCGAAAGAATTTAGATGTAGCAATTGTTGTGAACTACAAGATTTTATGAGTAAATAAACTATATTGCGCCTTTTTTTTCTTTTCGAGGGGAATATGGCACCGTGTTGTTTAGAAATGAAAAATCACCTGATGTTTTGTATCAGGGATGATTGTTGGCGGCCTTGCAAACATATCAAACACTCAGAAAAGTACCAGGTCTATTACTACATCTCAGACTTATCCCTTCTCGTTGACCAAATTGCCTCCACAAAGCATCGTCGTTGTTACTTTTGAACAACCTTCGTAGTAATTTACTTTCTTCTTTGATTCAGGAGATGGTTTAATTTTAAGGAGGACTTCTTCCTTCTCTTCTTACTGCCTCCAATTATATTATATCCTTTATTATCACATTCATCTTTTCTTTGTTAATTACTTATTGGGAAGGTTGTCATGTTTTACTTGACTGCATCTTACCCAGTCCGGATTCAGCTTAGCACCAGTAAGTTTTGAATTATTGAGGCCCCTTATTTTCTTAGCATACTGTCAGTTGATGTTAAATATATTATTATTACTATTTCTTTTGTAGAAACCATTCTTTTCAAACTTCGGTGCTATCATAACATTTGCAATCCTTGGAACCTTTATTGCCTCCATTGTCACAGGTCTTCTAGTGTAAGAACCCTTCTCCATTACCTCCATGCATATTCCCTTCTGCTGCTTTAGTTGATAAATGATAATAATCCAACTTTATTACATTTATTTTGGCAGCTACCTTGGCGGGTTGATATACATTGTCTACAGGCTGCCGCTGGTTGAATGTATGATGTTTGGTGCACTAGTGTCAGCAACTGATCCCGTGACAGTTCTATCCATATTTCAGGTTTCTGCCGCCTTTTCTCAAATACTCAAATTAAATATGTGCATGTTTGACTGCTATTGAAACCAATGGTTACACACAGTTCATATTTACTGCTACCCTAAACGTAAAAAATCAAATACTGTTAATGGAATTTCAGGAACTTGGGACTGATACAAATCTGTATGCACTGGTTTTTGGAGAGTCAGTTCTTAATGATGCCGTATGTATTCAACTTTTGCTACTTTTGACCATTTTATCTAAGTTATCTCAACTGATGCTTACATAATTCTTGGGCCTATGGTCTGGCAATTAAGGTGGCTATATCCTTATACAGGTGATGGTCTGATTTCAGAACTATCTCTGCTTTATTTGTTTCTTTATTTTTTTTCCAAAACAGTATTGAATACCTTGAGCTTTCAGGACTATGGTATCTATGAGGACGAGTTCTTCTGGCCAAAATATTTTCCTCGTTATTCTGAGGTTTCTTGAGAACTTTGTTGGTTCAATGTCATCAGGTATTTCGTAGTCTTATGAAAATACCCGAGTAGCCTATAATGATACTTTTTTTTGCTAAGTTGTCTTTATGATTTCCTACGCATTTATTTATTTTTATTTTTTCATGTAGGCATTGGTGTTGCACTGATTTCTGCTCTCATATCCTTATTCCATGAAAGAATCTGATTACTCATTAAAAGAAAAGAAACCTGCTAGTTCTTTCTTCTCTTATGAAGCTGTTGCTCATTGCTAATGCGGTTCATGTGAAGTTAGCCAACGCAAATGGCAACCAGTCTAATACCGAGGACGATTGGAACTGTTACATATCATGATCATATCCTAGCAGTCACTGGGGTGCTGCTGGGCTTTTCTGTTGTTTGACTGTAATTCAGTATACACGCCTATGGAGACCCTGACGTACCACCATTTTTTAAATAGCAGTGCTAAAACTAAATTGGTCTTCTCCATGTTTGGCCCCTTATTACTACAGAATTGGAATATTTACGTAGAGTCATCTATGGAAGTCACTGGTTTTCTTCATATGTCGTGATAATAATTTTCAGGGTTCCTATCAAAAAAATAATTTTCAGGGTTTGAAGATAAAACTTCTCCCGTTTTGCAAACTACCTAATCTCCAAGTTGAGGTTGTATGGTCCTTTGGGCTATGTCTAACGTGTTCCATGAATCTTGACCATTGCAATTACAATGACAAACAAGTTGGTTAAAGCAGTGAGGGAGCTTACTGGATGATTTGCGATTTTCCCATGGAGCAAAGCTGAACAAGATGCACCCCCCACAGGGCTGACAGCTATGTGCAAAGCCAGATCCAATAGTTTTACACACGTTTCTTATCTTCTCAATAAAAACTTTTAAGCGTAAATGCACCTTTTTTTTTTGTTTTTTGTCAATTCACATACAAAATTTATTATTCCTTAACTCGGTCAAACCTCTTCAAGTATGCAGCACTGGGCACTGAGAAGTAAGTAAAATCTAGCCCATCAAATTTGTCCAAAACTGGAGCTCATCACTTAGGCAACTAAACTTCATATCATTTCAGCCTACATAATCTGGAGAGTTGCTTGTTTGTGCTTTTCCCATACTTCTCGTAAGCGTTCTTTGAACATAATTTAGTTTTATGTTTCATTCAAAGGTTTCTCTTAGTTATTGACATTTGTATTAGGTACATGCTAGCTGAAGGCCTTGGTCTATCTGGCATTGTTTCTATTCTCTTCACTGGGATTGTAAGTTAAATGTTGCCTTTGATTTTGTTCTGAAATTTTATGGATCTTTTGGGAATGCTTCTATTTAACTTCTAAATATGTAACTTACAGCATTCAAGTTCATTAGCCAATGTGTAACTTGATCATAACCGTCAAAGATGCACTAACAGAAATTTTCTTCCAGGTTATGAAGAGATACACGTTTTGTAACTTATCCAAAGATTCTCAGCGTTTTACGGCTCGGTTTTTCCATCTTCTTTCATCACTAGCAGAAGCTTTCGTGTAAGTTGGCTAGTAATTTAGCTGCATAATCAAACAAACCTAGTTGATGAGTTTGCCGTGCTTCTTTGTAGGTTCATATACATGGGATTTGATATTACAATGGAACGCCAAAGCTGGTCACATATTGGATTCATATTTTTCTCAATTGTATCCTTCTGTTTGATTAAGCCACACAACCTATGCGCTAACTATCCATGAAATGGGTTGCTATTTCGGTTGTTTCCTTAATCTTTTATCTGTCAATGTGATGCAGATATTCATATTGCTTGCAAGGTACCATTTGGCCAACTAAACTATTTCCCCTCTAATTTGCTTGGCAAAACTTGATCCTGATCTTTTGGAGAATTATTTCCATTATTTTCATATGCTTCAGATGTTACAATGTAAGTTTATCATCTCATTCCATTTTGAAGGGCTGCAAACGTCTTCTCTTGTGCGTACATATTGAATTTGGCACGGCCACCACGCTGCCAAATACCTAGGCAATATCAGCTGGCACTCTGGTATAGCGGTATGTATGTCGTAAAATATATTTTAATCATATATTTTCAATTTGTGCTTATAAATGCGGATGATAAGGCTTATTCAGGGCTTAGAGGAGCTATGGCTTTTGCCCTTGCTCTTCAATCTGTTCATGATCTTCCTGATGGACACGGGGAGACAATTTTCACTGCTACCACATCTATTGTTGTTCTAACTGTAAGTTGCTGGATGTATTCTTGTACCATCATCTATCAGTGTGAACCAAGAATATCTGTATGTAAAAGGATTTTGGAGATATGCCCCGTGCTTTTGCAACTCTATATCATCTCAAGACCTTTTTGGAATTTGAGATTTTTTCTCGATTCCTACAGGAATTGAGTTGGTTCTTGTGATATTCTTGCAAAATTCCTGTGAAAATCCTGAGTTTGAAACTCCTTAACTTTCTCATGGTATTGTTCAAGGTGCTTTTCATCGGAGGCTCAACCGGAACAATGCTCGAAGCCCTACAAGTAGTTGGGGACAGCAATCGCTATCATCATCTGTATGAGGTAGGTATATTTGTAGTGTACAACAACTTTACACGTTACCATCTGTTAAACTGTTAAGTACTGTAATATCTAGATTCTCTGTGTAACGCCGGCTAATTTTTGAAACACTGCAGTTTTGATTATTATTTTTGAGTAAAGTGCATCCCAGGTCCTTAAACTATTCAGGGATTCTCGTCTAGGTCCATGAACTTTTAAAATGAAGATTTGGGTCACTAAACTATTTCATAGGTATCGTATGGGTCCATAAACTTTTAAAATGAAGATTTGGGTCCTTCAACTATTTTGGGTTTCTCATCTAGGTCCATAAACTTTCAAAATGAAGAGCCACCAGTTCACCGCCGCCGCCACCATGCTTCTACCCGTCGCCGTTAGTCATCACCACCAGACCGCGAGCTTCATTCAATTGCCTTGCCAAGTGCAAGATGTTGCTTTTTTTTTGTACTGCACAGCCACTAGGGCGGCATATAATGGCCGATACGTGGATAATATCCAAACATAAGGTCGAAACCCCATCAAACTTGCGAAATTATCAAGCTAGCATGTCGTGTCATGATTATTCGAGCGCAAGCCACATTTTAGATAGCCACTTAGACGCTAAATCAGATTAGAAACCTAAATAATAGTTTATGGACCTAGATGATAACTCTGAAATAGTTTAGGGACTCAAATCTTCATTTTAAAAGTTCATGGACCTAGATGAGAATCTCAGAATAGTTTAGGGACCCTGGATGCAACTGATGAATTATATCTGGGACTCTATTCTTCCTTTATTCTCTCACATTCGCAATGAATCTGATGTGGAAAGATCTCCATGTAATGGCCATTTCTGAAAGTTAATTTGTACTATTTGATACCTGGCTTGGGACGATAAATTACTTTCAGTCTCTTCTTATCCTGGCTTGTTTTGGTGGCAGTGTACTTGTTAGTCAAGGTATGCCATTTATATCCTGCTTTTGCTCAAATTTTATGTGTTCATTTCAGGTGGAAAATGTCAAGTTGTTGAACTTAGTGGAGAGAATATCAACATCACATATAAACATGACGGTACTCAGATAGCTGTTGGAAATAAGGTTCATATTGCTTTAACTTCTCTCTCGTATCTCTCTCTTCCTTTTTTGAATCATATTCTAATACAACAAAAGAAATTGTGATGATCTGCAGGAGGATGAGCTGACGATATTGGATGTTCGAATGCTTAAAGTTTATAATAAGCAGCACAAGTTTAATTATGAGGTACTTTCCAAATGAAGTTTGGATGTAAACATTCTCAAACATTTCCTTATTTTGATCTAATCATTCTTTTCTGATGAATATGTACATATATATTGCATATGTTCTTATCCAAGAAGACTTGTTATATTGATATTTTTGTGGTTACTGATGCTTAAATTTACCATACATTTGATTCTAATCTTTTTGTTTTTGTACAATATTACTTGAATTTACTTTACTAAGCTTTGTATTTCCAATTGGTTGTACTTCTCATCTTTATTTTTTTATTATGTAGTGCTAAGACATTTGGCATTTCTTAATTAAATTGTTGATTTGTTCCCCCAGATCAATGAGATTGCATGGAACAAAACTGGAGATCTATTCTTCATCACTACTGGGCTTGGTAAGGCATGAGATGCCTTTGACTCAATTCTGTATGAATTAGCTCACATCACTTTTGATTAAGAAATAAGAAACATACATTTTGGCAATTTCTTTTTCTTTGTGCGTTTTAACCTTAATGCCAGAAGGAACTAAAGATAAAAAAAAATTATATCCGCATTGCATTTCATGGAATTTTAGCTTTGGAATGGTTGTCTCCTAAAATACAGGCTATACAGCCTACTTGTTGTATGTATATAAAAGTACAAAGGATATCTTGGGTGTAACCGCCAAAAGTTGTTCAGTCTATTTGGAGCTTAAGGAATTGGTGTTGCCGAATCATCATATGCACTTAGTATTCTTGTATTCATGCTTGGATATTTCACTGTCCATGGACAAACGCATGATTGTTACTGGAGGTTTATGTATTATGAACAATATACTTGCCCAAAGCAGGAGAATTTGGATGGCAACAGTACCGATTTCATGGGACAAAATTATGATGAAGGTGCATCCACTTCAAGCAAATTCAAATTAAAACTAAGAGAGCTAAGGAGAAGGTATGCCGCATAACATCATACTCTCCCCATTCTTAAATTTTTGAACTAGATTTGTTGCCCTAGCGACAACAATTTAAGAACGGAGGGAGTATGCTTCTCTTCTTGAACTAGCTATCTTGACGACCTTTAGTTAGCCAAAAAGTAGTACTAACTACTAATAGAAGTTCCTTACAGAGTTCTTAATTGATTGGGTTGGTCTGCTGCATAAGAGTTTCTTCTCACTCTGACGTACTTTCGTTTTTGTAGCACTTCATCTTTCGCTTTATTGGACAAAAACTATCTTACTCCCATCTTCACCTCTCAAAATGGGGATAACGATGAGGATGACGAGGATCCCAGTAAGAGAACCCAATCTAGCTTTTTGCTTCGTATTATACATGCTTGTATATGCTCCCCCCCTGAATGAACATAACAGGGCAATTTTCTTACTTTATTAGCTCCTTGTGGATTCACTGTAATTCTGGTTGTGGATGCAGATGAAGCATTGACGATATCTACGGGGCCTAGAGATTTAGAGGGACATGAATAGTGATTGCAGATATGAAAGTGAGCAGCTTCCGCAAATTTATACGGTAACACTCCTGGTAGGGAAAAAGAAAGTGGAATTATACTGAATAGTTATACACTGGGATTTGAGATAGTTGAAAAGGGGTATGTAAGCAAAGACTACCTTATGTGAAGCCTGCTTGGTTACCTGCTTCCTTGCTTGAGGTTGCTTAAACTATTGTTCTGGTGCATTCTCCAACTGAAAAATATGTTCGTACGGACGGGATTTAGGCGTTTCGCTGTCAAAATTCTCGAATATTATGATGCGGCGCATTTCAATTATCGCGTCGTTATGTTCGGTGAAAGCTGAACTTTAAGAAACTGGGCGGTCAAGCATCGGCGTGTTCGGCTGACGGAAGTGGCTGGGCTGGCCGGCTGGTTTTTAGTGCCCAGAATCCAGCCAGGAATCCTGACCCCGCCAGTCAGAGACCCAACATCAGCCGAGCTTGGCTGGAAACCAGCAAACCGAACAGGCCGATATAATGCCCGCGGCAATTTGGTTTTGATTTTGCAGGGCCTCTTCGGTCCTGTTGGATTCGAATTCCAACGTAACTATTCTGCACGTCAATGCCTTGGGTTGGTGTTCCAACGTGATTGTTGTATTGAGGCAGACAGCCTCTGGGCTCTGGCCAAGCCGATGAGCCATTGTTTTGTTTGGTGGCTCGTCGACCGCCGTTGCGCTCATTCGCTTCGTCCACACGATCACACTGCTGCCGTTGCAGATCGACTGGGGTGAGCTAGTCAAACAACAGTCGCCCATGTAGCTGAAGGCGCAATTGTAGACAGTCCTGCGTATTCGGAATGTCACAGGCTTTGCTCGTATTCGAGGCTACTACTACGGAGAGAGATTCGTTCGTTGTATAATCTGTGTTCAACTAATGTAATTATCTTTTCTTTTTTTTTTCTAAAAAAGGTTACTGATGCATTCCGTGTTTGAAAACAGAACAAATGATCGCTGACCGCTCTCTCTGTTCCGGTGTTTTGGATTTGCCATGGAAATGGAACACGGAGTTCCTGATGCTCGGTCTTGGCGTTGCTGCTACCTTGCTCGTAAGAATTTGGTCAACTATTGAGTGTAAGAGAAAAATGCGGAAGCGTCACAGGATCGAATTAGCACTACTTGATTTAACCGAATTAAACAATCTTTCATGTGCAATGCATATATCAAAAGGTATATGCAATACTGCACTTTTTACCTTGTGGGAAGGCAGCTCCTTGCATCATGAACAAGAGGATTATTTCTCTCCTCTCCTCCTCCTCTCTTCCTGCACTTTTATATGTGTGTGCTACTGCCAATATCTTTTAGCTTGTGCTAACAGTAATGCACAAGTATTAGCTGGGCTATATATTTCTTAATGCCCGCTGCTGCTCAGTCATCTCCTAGTGCTGGCTGTAGGCCACTATTTATAGGTTTCAAATGCTTAGCCAGTAAGCAGCTGCATGGTGGAATCCCAAAAAGAACCTTGCTGCTAACAGATATGCATGCATTTAATCAACTAGTATGAACACAAAAGGATTTGAGCTGCTAGATATTTCCGAGCTCTTAATGCATGCAAAACTGATTTGCTCACTTCTCTTGAGCTACTAGAAGCCTGCCGACATGCAGCAAAAAACTCTCTAATGCACATATAGTATTTGCTATGGGCACTTTATGAGCACACACAATTGATCTTTTAGTTTATTTTGAAGGGAGAGGAGAGGGCATTTCAACCCATAATGCTTAATCCTTTAGTCTAAGCAATCATCACACATAGACCTTTAATATAAGCATCATTTTCCTTTAATTTACATGGCCACATTATGTTAAATATTCTAACAGGGAGGACCATCTGAAAGAAGTCTTTGAAGCGAAGATATGGTTCCCTCGAGCTGAAAAAAGAACGTCCCAAAGGAAGATAAGAAGAGACGCCACTAGAAGCAGTCTCCGATAAGTGTACAACGCGTCAAAAAGAAGAATCTACTCTCAGAGGAATGTCATCACTGAGTCTGAGACTCCAAAGCTGAAATAATCACACACAATTTGGACGCACGCAAACGCATTTCCAATTTGCAAGCAACACTTGCCATTTGAATTTACTCCTATTCCTTTCAATTCCCTGTACTTTGACACGTAGACACACACTTTGCAACAGCAGATCGACCATCAATTTCTTTCTCCATTCCAGTCGAGTCGAGTAGTATTGCGCCCTACCACGCCACTGCTACCGGCGCTGGAACTTTAGGTGCTTGATGGCGAGCAAGAAGAGGAAGGCGAAGAGGGCGATGACGACGAGGTGGAGGCAGGTGACGAGCTCGAAGTAGCGGTCCTGCACGCCCAGGTAGCCCTCCAGGAACTCGCGCACCGTCTGCTCCCCGAGCCCCGGCACCCGGATCAGCTCCGTCCGGTCCCCCAGCTGCGAGAACATCAGCCCGTACACCGTCCACGCCGCCGGGTCTGCCCAGTACACCCACCGCCACCACACCGGGATCATCTGCAGCCAATTCCACATCCGCCGTCAGGTACCAGGGTTTGGTTTCGTTTGGTTTGGGGATTTTTTCCTTTCGTTACGCAAATGAAATCAACTAACTTCGATCCATTTCTCTCCGCATTATCGGTTTAGGGGGCAGAGCAGTAGTACCTCTCTCGCGATGATGAAGCCGGAGAAGACGTTCCAGAAGATGAAGATGAGGAACGACAGCCCCATGGCGATCTCGATGTTGGGCGTCAGGGCCACCGTCATCATCCCCAGCAGCGTGTTGTACATGAAAGTCAGCACCATGTACAGCACGAACCACATGAACTTGGCCGCCGTCAGCTGGAACCCAATCATCGGGTACACGATCGCCGAAAACATCAGCACCTGGACAAACATGTAAGGTTATTCGATCAATACCTGCAACGCAGAAACCCATGGTCATTTTCCGTGCCAAACCGGCTTCATTCAGAGTCACTGACTCTATAGAACCTATTATGTTTGTAACCTGAGCGATAGCATAGGGCATGGTAGAGTACATGCCTGCCGCCTTTTCTCGGTACAGCACCACTCTCTCCATTGCCACCACCGGCTGTAGGAAGCTGCAATTCATGAAACCCAGGAACAGGGATGATCCATATGCGATTCCTAGTACATTGAATACATCTTGCTCATCCTTTCTGTTGCACACGAAATCGGAGTTAGGTCTTAATTATTGGGGCATGTATAAGTAAGATCTTCAGGTATTATAACCCCACTTACATGGTTGCGCCGATTTTCCAGAATACGGTTCCAAACATGATTGATACGACAAATGTGTTAACAAACCGTGCAACATTGTGTTCTGAGTTTTTCCAATATGCACAGTTTTGCTTCCACAGGCAAGCAGCACATTGCGTTGTAAAATTTTGCCAATAACCGTGAGGAAAATGTAGGTCCTCTGTGTTTGGTTTTGGTTTTTCCAACTCATCGATGAGAAGCCTGTTGTCCCTGCAGACACCACCGAGAGTCCCGTTATATTCACTTTCACCTTATTGCCTGCACCAGCTAACATTAACGTTATTTACAGTGCTACCGGTGTACCTATATAGGGAGGAGTTACGATAAACTTCTGCATAGTCCACACCAATCTCATAATCTGTTGTGTGTGAGCTGATGTCTAACATCCATGCTGCTGGGTTTTGGCCCTTCTTAATTCTAGGAACGCCAGGTATAGCCTGCGACATAATAATGTTAACATTTTTGTCTCGTCTTGTTACAAAATAAACATATATACCAGACAAGCTTACCTCGAAATACTTTATCATATTGCTAGACAATGGACCTAGCGAACCACTGTAGATGAGCTGACCTCCTCTTTTCATAAGCAGAAGCTGCAATGGGCCAAATTGAGTTCAAACTCAGAAGGGTAATTTGTAATACCTACTCGTATAAAGGCTGGTTTTCATCTAGTGGTTCCAGATATTTTTCTACTTTGGTCATAGTACGAGACTATGTCTAAAACTGTATGCAGGGTACTCTTTTAACGAACACTTCTTTTTTCATCTTAATTGGCAAGAAGTCTGCTAGTTTTTGTTACATTATTGATACCTTTTCACCTTGTGAGCACTTATCTATCAATGTTTGTTCATCGCTTGTCATAGTTATATATTTCTCTTCCTATTTATTTCATTATTTAAACTCGTCCATACCTCGTCAAAAGATTCAAATATTTCGATGCTGGGCTGATGAATTGTGCAGACAACAGTTCGTCCAGTGTCTACTGTCTTCCGTACTGTTCTTATGACAATGGCTGCAGCACGAGCATCCAAGCCAGTGGTTGGTTCATCCATAAATATAATGGAGGGGCTGGCCACCAGCTCCACTGCTATTGTTAGTCTTTTCCGCTGCTCAGCTGACAGGCCAGTTGCCCCTGGAATGCCCACCATGGCGTTCCTCAAGTCAGTGAGCTCAACTAGGCTCATGACTTCTTCGATAAACATCTGAAATGCATTTTGAACAGAAACTTTGTGTTAGTTACCGTCTTCCAGTAATGACAAAGAGGGGGTAAGGTATGATCATACATCTCTTTGATGTGGTTTAACATTTGAAGGCAGACGAAGCCATGCAGAAAACTTCAGTGACTCGTAAACAGTTAGATTAGGGGAGTGAATGTCACTTTGTTCACAGTAACCTGAGATCCTTGAGAATGTCTCCTGCTTCTTAGGGTAGCCTGCTATCTTAATAGTTCCTTCGATATAGCCCCCAGTTTTTCTTCCAGCCAATACATCTAGCAATGTTGTCTTTCCAGCACCAGTTATCCCCATTAGAGCTGTTAGCACCCCCGGTGTGAAAGCACCGCTGACATCTTGTAGCAACTGAAGCTTTTTCTCCATCACTCCATTTTTTACCATCTCCTGACGGAATGTGTATGCTTTTGGTGAATAAATGACTAGAATCAATGTAGCTATTTAATTGGTAAGGTTTCAAGTGTCCCAAGAGATTACCTTAGGGATGTCAACAAAATAGTTGATATGATCAAAGACAAGGGAGAGGGGTCGAAATGGGAGGATGGCTTTATCACTTGATACATCGCCCTTTCCAACCATATGGCAGTGATATTCTAGATTCACCTTCGGGGCCTTCATGTTAACTTGATGCTTGTGTGGAGCTGCATATAGTAAACAAGAAAGATATTTATCTTTATCTCTTTTACACAAACCACATGAACTTGGCCGCTGTCAGCTGGAACCCGATCATCGGGTACACGATCGCCGAGAACATCAGCACCTGGACGAACATGTAAGGTAATTCGATCGATACCTGCAACGCAGAAACCCATGGTCATTTTTCGTGCCAAACCGGCTTCATTCAGACTCACTGACTCTATAGAATAGAACCTATTATGTTTGTTACCTGAGCGATAGCGTAGGCCATGGTAGAGTACATGCCCGCCGCCTTTTCACGGTACAGCACGACTCTCTCCATTGCCACCACCGGCTGTAGGATGCTGCAATTCATGAAACCCAGGAACAGGGCTGATCCATATACGATTCCTAGTACATTGAATACATCTTGCTCATCCTTTCTGTTGCACACGAAATCAGAGTTAGGTCTTATTGGGGCATGTATTAAGTAAGAAGATCTTCAGGTATTATAACCCCACTTACATGGTTGCGCCGATTTTCCAGAATACGGTTCCAAACATGATTGATACGACAAATGTGTTAACAAACCGTGCAACATTGTGTTCTGAGTTTTTCCAATATGCACAGTTTTGCTTCCACAGGCAAGCAGCACATTGCGTTGTAAAATTTTGCCAATAACCGTGAGGAAAATGTAGGTCCTCTGTGTCTGGTTCTGGTTTTTCCAACTCATCGATGAGAAGCCTGTTGTCCCTGCAGACACCACCGAGAGTCCCGTTATATTCACTTTCACCTTATTGCCTGCACCAGCTAACATTAACGTTATTTACAGTGCTACCGGTGTACCTATATAGGGAGGAGTTACGATAAACTTCTGCATAGTCCACACCAATCTCATAATCTGTTGTGTGTGAGCTGATGTCTAACATCCATGCTGCTGGGTTTTGGCCCTTCTTAATTCTAGGAACGCCAGGTATAGCCTGCGACAGAATAATGTTCACATTTTTGTTGTCTTCTTATAAAATAAACATATATATCAGACAAGCTTACCTCGAAATACTTTATCATGTTGCTAGACAATGGACCTAGTGAACCACTGTAGATGAGCTGACCTCCTTGCAGAAAACTTCAGTGACTCGTAAACAGTTAGATTAGGGGAGTGAATGTCACTTTGTTCACAGTAACCTGAGATCCTTGAGAATGTCTCCTGCTTCTTAGGGTAGCCTGCTATCTTAATAGTTCCTTCGATATAGCCCCCAGTTTTTCTTCCAGCCAATACATCTAGCAATGTTGTCTTTCCAGCACCAGTTATCCCCATTAGAGCTGTTAGCACCCCCGGTGTGAAAGCACCGCTGACATCTTGTAGCAACTGAAGCTTTTTCTCCATCACTCCATTTTTTACCATCTCCTGACGGAATGTGTATGCTTTTGGTGAATAAATGACTAGAATCAATGTAGCTATTTAATTGGTAAGGTTTCAAGTGTCCCAAGAGATTACCTTAGGGATGTCAACAAAATAGTTGATATGATCAAAGACAAGGGAGAGAGATCGAAATGGGAGGATAGCTTTATCACTTGATACATCTCCATGTCCAAAAATATGGCAGTGATACTCTAGATTCATCTTCGCATCCTTGATGTTAACTTGATGCTTGTGTGGAGCTGCATATAGTAAACAAGAAAGATATTCATCTTTATCTCTTTTTTTTCACAAAAAATATCTTCTTCATTTTTAGTCAACACTTGCAACAGTTATGATAGACTGGTACTTACAGTTCATGAACTCCAATGCAAAAATGCTGAGGACGTTGAAGACCACCGAGTATCCAAATAAAATGCTGACGCAAATCCAGTACCAGTGCCACTCCGTGAGCTGACCCTTGATCTTGAGTATAGCCTCACCGATGGTGTTGGCATTGTCATAATGAAATTCCTATTAGCAACAATATCATAGTCAGTTGAGCAGTGTATAACCTTTGATCAAGAATTGCAGAGTACTTTGAGAAGGATATAGTTAGCCAATTGTTCAAAT
>LAPY01001832.1:2222-14685 GCA_000970635.1 Eragrostis tef
TATACGGTACAACATTGTCCGAAGGGCAAAATGGTCACAATGTCTTGCCCTAATTTACAAACACAAAACCCTAGCTGACACTGAGGGTCCCACCCTCCAGAGGTGAAATCCTTATGCGAAGCGCCCTGCAATGTGAGCACGATTGCTTCAGGCTCCTCAGCTTCGGGTGACTTTCTCTGGAACATCGCTCGAAGCTACGCGGACTCGCCTTCTATTCGGACTCCTTGGCTTCGAGCGCCTCTTAGCATCTTCCCGCGAAGATATGAGGACTTCTCCCCGGATGACTTCGGGGTTTCAGAGCCTTTGCTCCTGAGTCGCCTCCTGCACAAAACAAACCAGCTGGCGACCAGGTTAATCATCCTGCCGTACAAAGTCCTCGTCGTGCTTCGCGATGCTTTTGCGAGTTGGCACGAAACGCTCCGCGGATCCCCAACACGGAACAATCTCAACTAGTATATTTCAAGTATGTTAGATTTATCTATAAAACATAGATAGGACTTGCATGGTTATTGGAGAAATGGCGCAACTGTGCAAGCATAATGCTCATAAGCAAATTGCAGCCGACAGAAGAGACATGTTATTTCAAGAAGCAGTTGGATTCCATATATTAACCCAAAAATGCCAGAGGTGAGCGAGGATGCCCTTCTTAGCCTCATTGAAGCGTTAGGCAGTGAAGTGTAAGCATTGGACCTTGCAAAGCATAAATGTTTTGGCTTAGGCATAATCATGATAAATTGAGTTAAGTACTGGTATTTCAAGTTGATAGTAAAAATCAACGACCCATTACTCGACTTGATCATATGGTTGTCCTCGACATCAAATATTTGTAGTGGAACAACTTAACAGACCAACACAGCCTTGTAAACATAATGCATCAAAGAGCACTTACCTTACATTCTTGACTTAACTGGTAATTAACTTGAACATTATTTTATATTAATTGTTAATTCATTCATTAAAGGAATAGTTTTCATGATGACTTGGTTCACTTAAGGGGTATGGATTGAAAAATCTCGCTATAAATTTCTGTAATAAGAACCATTGCAAGCGTAATTGCTTCCTCTACTGAGTGTACCAGGGTATGGGCTCAGACCAGCTAACAATGTATATGATTGTTCTACATTTCAATAATCACATGTTTTCAAGCTGTCAAACATATGAGCTGGAGAAAAAAGGAATATTAAAATATCACTTTAAAAAGGAAAATTTTAAACCCTAAAAATATTACAAAATTTAAAAATCGAATTTAGCAATAATAATCTATATAGATAACATGGTGGAAAAAGATGGATATTCGCACAGGCAAATTTGCTAGTTTTCTTAGTTGTGGTGTCTCTTTAACCGGCGAAAAGTAGTAGGTGTCCACTAATGGCTATTCCTGGTTCGGCTCTGATAACGCAATTCCGGGAGGAGTCGGTGGTGATTGTGCCAGATCAGTATTATCAACAAACATATCATGAATCTCGAGAGGAGTTCTCAGGGGTTTATCCGTGACGTGGAGAGTGGGCATTTGTTCGGCGAAAAGGCCAAACCTGATCTCTTTCTCTTGCCGAAAGATATCTGGATATTAAATATTCACGTAACATCCAAATGATTTTTTTTATGATTACACAATATAATTTAGACATTCACAACATATGCACATTCACCTCTATGAACACAGATATGTAAATCCTACCTTATGAGCATTTTTAAATACTGAGACGACAAATTCTTGACACTGACAAAGTCACAACTGACGTCTCGTTGTCGACGGAAAACGTTGCCTATCACTGAAAACACAACGTCGTTAAATTCTAGAAAAATTTGCTCGTGCGAAGAGTTGAACCCAGAATCGAAGATGCTACTGAGGCCCTCGTAGTCATAGGTTAGAGGCCCTTTGGCAGCATCCAAATGATGTTGACTGGACTATATTATTACATATACTAGTCTCAAACAATTTGTACAACTCCCACGTGAACTCAACATCCTAATTACGTGTTGCATGCTTTCTAGGGAGTTCCGTTCGTTAATAGAAAAAAAAAAGAAGGAATCACTTTTGTTCTCCTGGACCCATGGACAAAATCCATTCCAATGGCCTATACATATTGAACACGCAGCCATGAATCGGCCAGTCTCCTTTGACAGCAACCTACTTAACGAGAGTCGTCAGGAGGCAGAATACTTTAGAGCCGAAGTTTGCCGGTTGGGATATCCAATTTGTCCCTCCACCGTAGTGTCCGCCATGGACATCATTTTGCTGCTCCTTCTCTTCTTGCCTTTCGCCGGTGCCCAAATGCAACTATGCGGCAACAGTGGCAACAACACGGCGTCCTGCTAGGAGCGAGGATGCCCTTCTTAGCCTCATTGAAGCGTTAGGCAGTGAAGTGTAAGCATTGGACCTTGCAAAGCATAAATGTTTTGGCTTAGGCATAATCATGATAAATTGAGTTAAGTACTGGTATTTCAAGTTGATAGTAAAAATCAACGACCCATTACTCGACTTGATCATATGGTTGTCCTCGACATCAAATATTTGTAGTGGAACAACTTAACAGACCAACACAGCCTTGTAAACATAATGCATCAAAGAGCACTTACCTTACATTCTTGACTTAACTGGTAATTAACTTGAACATTATTTTATATTAATTGTTAATTCATTCATTAAAGGAATAGTTTTCATGATGACTTGGTTCACTTAAGGGGTATGGATTGAAAAATCTCGCTATAAATTTCTGTAATAAGAACCATTGCAAGCGTAATTGCTTCCTCTACTGAGTGTACCAGGGTATGGGCTCAGACCAGCTAACAATGTATATGATTGTTCTACATTTCAATAATCACATGTTTTCAAGCTGTCAAACATATGAGCTGGAGAAAAAAGGAATATTAAAATATCACTTTAAAAAGGAAAATTTTAAACCCTAAAAATATTACAAAATTTAAAAATCGAATTTAGCAATAATAATCTATATAGATAACATGGTGGAAAAAGATGGATATTCGCACAGGCAAATTTGCTAGTTTTCTTAGTTGTGGTGTCTCTTTAACCGGCGAAAAGTAGTAGGTGTCCACTAATGGCTATTCCTGGTTCGGCTCTGATAACGCAATTCCGGGAGGAGTCGGTGGTGATTGTGCCAGATCAGTATTATCAACAAACATATCATGAATCTCGAGAGGAGTTCTCAGGGGTTTATCCGTGACGTGGAGAGTGGGCATTTGTTCGGCGAAAAGGCCAAACCTGATCTCTTTCTCTTGCCGAAAGATATCTGGATATTAAATATTCACGTAACATCCAAATGATTTTTTTTATGATTACACAATATAATTTAGACATTCACAACATATGCACATTCACCTCTATGAACACAGATATGTAAATCCTACCTTATGAGCATTTTTAAATACTGAGACGACAAATTCTTGACACTGACAAAGTCACAACTGACGTCTCGTTGTCGACGGAAAACGTTGCCTATCACTGAAAACACAACGTCGTTAAATTCTAGAAAAATTTGCTCGTGCGAAGAGTTGAACCCAGAATCGAAGATGCTACTGAGGCCCTCGTAGTCATAGGTTAGAGGCCCTTTGGCAGCATCCAAATGATGTTGACTGGACTATATTATTACATATACTAGTCTCAAACAATTTGTACAACTCCCACGTGAACTCAACATCCTAATTACGTGTTGCATGCTTTCTAGGGAGTTCCGTTCGTTAATAGAAAAAAAAAAGAAGGAATCACTTTTGTTCTCCTGGACCCATGGACAAAATCCATTCCAATGGCCTATACATATTGAACACGCAGCCATGAATCGGCCAGTCTCCTTTGACAGCAACCTACTTAACGAGAGTCGTCAGGAGGCAGAATACTTTAGAGCCGAAGTTTGCCGGTTGGGATATCCAATTTGTCCCTCCACCGTAGTGTCCGCCATGGACATCATTTTGCTGCTCCTTCTCTTCTTGCCTTTCGCCGGTGCCCAAATGCAACTATGCGGCAACAGTGGCAACTACACGGCGTCCTGCTAGTGGGCCGCCACGTCGCGTCGCGCTTGTGCTCTCCAACGCCTTCCTCTCATGGCCGCTCGGTTCATCACCGGCCTGGGTTCTGGGTTCGTCCGCGTCGTGGCGTTCATGTACAACGCTGGTGTATGCTAGACATGTACTCATTGGTTTTTAGGTCGAACGGACTCAGCAGGACTGTGTCCACGGGCCCGTCGCTGCTGCCGCCATTGGCGGGCTTGACTACGTACCTTGGACGACTGAACTGCAATCTCCATCACACGAGAAAAGTCGTCCGTGTATGAAGGAAATTTTTTTGAGGAAACATTTATGAAGGAAATTAACCTTTGGAAGCCATCGATTGTACGAAATGAAATTCTTTGGGCCACCCGAGCCTTATCCCCCTTGACCAATCTCCAGCTAGGAGGGTGAGTGGTGCAGCAGCTTCCTTCACTCGTCTCGGGCTCTCGGTCTACCTGTGAACATTCCCGTTGGGAATTAGCCGTGGCCCTTTTTCTTTTAATCTCCAACACCCTCTAAAAAGTGCATTTTTATCGTGATATTGTCATACCCCAATTCTAGAGTATGTTGTGCATTATGTATCAGTTCTTGGATCAGTAGCTGATACGCACAAGAACACAGATATGGTAATCAAAAGCATACTTCGAATAGGTAAACAAGTATAATATCTGATATAATACCTTTAGTGGCGGTACGACAACGATTCAAAACCATCCAAGTCCATCCGACCGACTAACGGTACAGGAAACATCGGAAGACCTTGGCCTAAAGCCACAAGCAGACTTGAGAGGTAGAATCGAAAACCAAATCGTCGTCATCTCCTACGAAGTCTTCTCCTACTAAACCAATAACTGCAAACGCGTAAGTACATGAGGTCTCAGCAAGCCCTACACTACACAAGGGTATATGTTCATGCATATTTGGTCGTAGCAAGGAGGAGGATGTGTGGTTTGTCTGCAGAGAGCTATCTTTATGCAAGGTTCACTAAAGCAAGCTAAGGGTTCATAGATAAAATAGAGAGTTGATTATCAACATTTTAGTTGGGTGGCCCTGGGGGAGTACGAAGCATTCCTGTCAGTTCTCAAGTTTTGAATTGGGCCTTCTGACCTTAATAGCCATACCGACCCGGCATCCATGCCAACACATCCAAAACACAGGTCGACTACAACCCACTCACACGCCAAGGAATCAGAGAGGTGGCTAATCTCAAGGAGCGCAAAACCATAATAGGTCATATGCCGTGACAACGTCCATCTGGATGAATTTTTATCCTCTGTAGAGGTTGTACATCTTTCCTCACGGGCTATGCACTCTTGTACGGAGAGTAACATAACGCTTAATCCATCTTCTCCAAGTACCCCCACAATTTCCACCACGAGACGTGCCCAGGGGCTTATATGAATGCAGGTAACCATACTCCTCCGAGATGCGCTGCGGGTAACTTGATTCCCCCGAGCGATACTGCGGATAACTTACTCCCCTGAGTCAAGCCAGACTGCGGGAAAGAGTTCCCGAGCCCTCTCCTGGTCTCCCGTTGTCCGACTGGCCTAGTTCATGTACGTAATTGGCACCAAGAAGGTAGGATAAGTCCTTCCCATTCAGATTCCGTGGTTGTACGAGAATCATTATGCTTACAATCTAGAGAATCGGTCGGCAAGCACCATATCCCACACTGGTGGGCTATCACACAATCAACAACATTTCATCACTAGTGGCCTTGCCCGCAGTCCACCCATCCCATCATCATCTCCATCATCATCTCCTAACACATTTTGTAAAACAAGTATGTGAGAGGTGTGGCAATGTACAAACATTGCGAGGGTTTCTAAGCATTCTAGTAGCAAGGTAAATGTGCCATCATAGAAATAATGAAACTATCCTAGGGTTATCAAGGTGATGGGTAATCATTGGTAAACAAGGATTCAGGTATTAATGCCTATATAGGTGGCATTAATGCCTTTAAGCAAGTAGGACCATAACTACACAAGCAATAAAATAACAAGTAACGCATAGTACGAGAGTAGGCTCTATAGGTGCATTGCGAAATCAGTAGGTTCAATCATGATCAAGGAGAAGTAGAGCTTACCTGACAAGCGACTTCCTAATCTTAGCGTTCCTAGTCTCCAGATGTCGAAGTCGATGTCTTCAAGTTCTTTCCTCAAAGCTTGTGTCTTCCGATTCGTCCTTGAGCTTGGATCTTCTTCGGATCTCACATAAGCTAGCGCATAAAAACATACCGTATAAATATCTATCGTAAAAGGAAAATAAATATAAAAAGAGCCAATTAAGATCGAAATGAAAGAATACATATAAACAGAATAATAAAGTGGGAGGGCTTGGCATATGCTGGTGGCAACATCAGAAAAGGTGTGGATTGATGAGATTGGTGTTGGCGATGTGCTGTGGTAAAGAGAGCTTAACATGCTTCGGACTCGATTGATGTGCCGAGAAAGGGTATAATAGGTAACACAGGGGTTTAGGATGTTCATGGTTTATAGATCTGGAATGCGGCTCCAAGAACAGCACCAAAAGGTACTACATGTTTCTGTAAACGCATGAGCCCAAGAATCACTCGAAACAGATTTATGGTTGAGAAGTTACGAAGGTTCAAAGGTTCTAGGGGCTTAATTGCAAGAATAGAAAGGTTATGAGCACTTATGCATAATTACATAAAGGTCTAGGGACATATCTATAATTATGTAAAAGTTTTGGGGCCTCGGTGTAAAATATAGGGGCTGAAAGGTAGTTAAGGAAAAGTTTAGGGGCTTTTCTGACCTAAGCAGAATTACCATTCAGGGGCTTATCTGTAAAAGTGTTGGGGTCGGGGATTTCCAAGGGTTTTTGGATTTAGTTTCCTTTTGGAAAATATGTGGACTGAGTCCACTGGCTCGTCGACCGGGGCTGGGGCTGCGGCTCACCGGTCCACGGTGGACCAAGGCGAGGAGCGCGTCGGCAGCAGGCCGGAGTTCTCGCCGGCGGCATGTAGGGTGGACGACAGGAGGTGGGACCTCGTCGCAGAGGTGGAGCGTGCGACGACGAAGCTCTGGGTGGCATATTTAGACGGCTATGAGCGATGGAGCGGCGATGAGAGCTCGCCGGAGTTAGGCGCGAGGCGGTGGCGCGAGAGAGGAAGGCTGGTGCTCGGTTTGGTCGTGTTTGTGCTCGGTGGAAGACGCGTGAGACTGCGGGGAGTCATTCTAGTGGCGCGGCGTGGCCAGGGAAGGTCGGGAAGATGGCCGGCGACGAGGTCGCGCGGCGGCAGCGCATGGCACGGGTGTTCGTGCACAGGGAAAAGGAAGAGGAAGAAGAGGCGCAGAAGGGAGAGACGGGGTCGGCGAAGCTCACCACGGGCTTGGGTGGAGCGAGGAACGACAGGGAGGCTGTCGGCGTCGAGGGGATCGCCGGAACCCTAGCTCGACCGGTGGAAAGGGGAAAAACGGAAATAGAGGAAAGAGCAGGGCGTGGTGCCGTTTTAAAGACCGTGGAGGTCGGTGCAGCACAGAGAGACGGTGGCGCCAGTGAGGCGGTGGAGGAAAGGCGGAGCGCGGCGAGGTGACGTCGGCGAGCGTTGGCAGTATGGGCGGCGCCGGATTTGCCAGGGGTAGGGGATAACAAGCGGGTCCCGCGCATCAGCGACTGGGGAGCGGGAGGCGGGCTGGGCTGAGGGGGAAAAACGGAAATAGAGGAAAGAGCAGGGCGTGGTGCCGTTTTAAAGACCGTGGAGGTCGGTGCAGCACAGAGAGACGGTGGCGCCAGTGAGGCGGTGGAGGAAAGGCGGAGCGCGGCGAGGTGACGTCGGCGAGCGTTGGCAGTATGGGCGGCGCCGGATTTGCCAGGGGTAGGGGATAACAAGCGGGTCCCGCGCATCAGCGACTGGGGAGCGGGAGGCGGACTGGGCTGAGGAGATGGGCCGGAAGAGATGGGCCGAGCCAGGCCGGGCGCGGAAGAGAAAAGAAGGGAGCTGGGCCGGGAAAGAAGAAAAAGAAAGGTGCGGCCCGCGAAAGGAAAAAGGGTTTGATCTTTTTCTGGAATCCGAATTTGAAGGAATTTCAAAAATCGGGCAAAAACAAAACTCGAACAAACACACAAAATAAATACAATAAGAATCATAAATGCATATGGTAAGATTTTGATGCATGTTGCAATTCAAAATTTTGAAAATCACTTGGGATTTAATTCTACTTTAATTTTATTTGTTGGAAACTTGAAAGATTCAAATTTTTAGTGGATTTTTAAATGACAGCAAACACTTGAGCAACAGTGTTATATTTCAAAAATTAAAGAACTGGGCTTTATTTATTGAAGTGAATTTTATTTTTGATTAATCATGTCAAGGTAAGAGTTGGAGAAAAACTTTAAATTTAGAGTGATTTTTATTCCTTTTAATTGCTTCCAAATTTTGGAATGTTACAGATATGGATGCCATACAAGATACAGTTCAACCCAAAAGTTTAAATTGACAGGAAAATATGTAAAATACTAGTCTTATACTTCAAATGGGTTGATTCATGCTCACTAAATGAGCATGAAAAAGCGATTTTTTCGCCAAAACACGAAGCAAAAGTGACAACAGCATCACTGGTGCCAGTCGATGTAGAGCACAATAATTTTACCATCATGATGCATGGTTCAAAAAGAATTTTTTTCTAGAACAAATGGAGCACATATTTTAATAAGGAAAGATGTTACAATGGTTCATTGGAGGGCCTAAGCCAAAAAAATAAAAAGAGCAAGGAGGCAAAAAGAAAACCGCGACAAGGTACCTAGCTATCCTGCACGCCCAGTTTGATGATCTTTGCGGAGCTTGGAGAACCAAGACAAAGCCCAAAGGTGCGCCTCGTCAGGGATCTCTTATGCAAGGGTGACTGGATGAAGTGTCGCGAAGTCCAAAACCCTCTTGTTCCTCTCCTTCCATAGCCTCTGAGTGATGAGAATGACCAGATTATCGAAGCCTGGGTGGAGAGCTTTGATGATTCTTTTATGTGACCTCAACTTTTTTAGATAATGTTATGTGACCTCAACTACCATACTATAAATGGGGGCTGATCAACCGAGAGGGATACATGATGCAAGCCAAAGCGTTGGAGAACATGGAACCAAGGCTTACAACTGTGCATGAAATGGAGTAGTAGGTGGTCTATAGTCTCTGACTCTTGCACAGAAAAAGGCATATCTCCTTCTCAAAAAGCCCTTCATTAACGCTTATTTGCACATACTCCCTAAAGCAATTTGACAGCTGTAGCCGGGACCTCCTATGCGCACCGCGCAATACTTGTAGCGCGTGTGTAATGCGGCACATGACGGCCCTTTAAGCCGCTCCGTCGCCCATCGCGAGGAAACGAGGCGGCGGCGCGCGATGCAGGTGAGAAATAGGAACGACGAAGGAAGAAGACACGCTCATGGCCGTTTGATTCGTCTTGCACACGCATCTCAAAGCGTGCCATACATTGCTTTCGTGCAACGCGCGATTATTATAGGAAAACCGGCTGTAGCCACCGAGAACTTCGGTGGAACAGCCAAAGCTTTTTTTTTTCTTGAGAAGTTGGAACAGACAAAGCCTGATCACAGCGTCCAGGATGCTTCCCACATACGGCCGAGATATCGATCACGGTTGCCGGCCCACAAACCTAATCGGCAGCTAGCCACCACGTGAACTCCTAGACTAACATTCGCGTAGACTAGTTTCAAACAATTCCTAGACAAACAATTTGTACAGCTCCCACGTGAACTCAACAACCTAATTACTGAAAGAGGGTGTTGTTGCATGCATGCTTTCTATGGTGTTCCGTTCGTCCGAAGAAAAAAGAAGGAATCGCTTTTATTCTCCTGGACCTATTGACAAAATCCATTCTATTGGACTATACATATTGAACACGCGGCCATGAATCGGCGGCCAGTCTCCTTTGACAGCTACCTAATTCCATTTTTCCACGAATCTTCCAAATTAACGATGTCGACAGGAGTCATCAGGTGTGCAATACTTTTAGAGCCGAACTTTACCGGTCTGGTTGTCCAATTCGTCCGCCGTAGTGTCCGCCATGGACATCATCTCGCTGCTCCTTCTCTTCTTGCCTTTAGCCGGTGCCCAAATGCAAGCGTGCGGCAACAGTGGCAACTACACGGCGGGCTCAAACTACCAATCCAACCTAAATCAGCTGTCGGAGACACTACCCAAGAATGCCGCCTCAAACACGACCCTCTTCGCCACAGGTATCGCCGGCACGGCGCCGGACAAGGTTTACGCGCTCGCGCTGTGCCGCGGGGACATCAACTCCTCCGCCTGCGCCGACTGCCTATCCACGGTCTTCCAGGACGCGCAGCGGCTGTGCCCGTTCACCAAGGACGCCGCCGTGTACTACGACTACTGCTCCCTCCGCTTCTCCAACCGGAACATCCTCGCCACCACCGTGAACGACAACATCATCATCCTCATGAACACCCAGAACTTCACGGTGACCAGGCTCCTCCTCTTCACGCTGCTCAACGACACGTCCCAGTCCGCGGCCGCGTTCCCGAGCAGGTTCACGACGTCGCGCATGGACATCAGCTCCCTGCCGACGCTGTACGGCCTCGTGCAGTGCACGCCGGACCTCAACGCCGACGAGTGCGCGGCGTGTCTGCAAGAATTCCCGCAGGTGACGCTGCGGTACCTTGACGGGCATCAAGGGGGTCAAATTATTGGGATGCGGTGTAAAATGAGGTACGAGATCTACCCTTTCTACTTCGGGGAACCCACGTTTCGTATTACCTATCTGGCCTCTGAAGTGCCGGCGATCGGCAACACCCCGACGGGAACGCCCGTCACCGTATATCCGCAGCCACAACCAGCTTCCGCTCCCCCGCCAGGGATAATACCGGCCGTCCCAGCACAAGAACAGAGAGGTCCATCGGTTCATAAAGCTTTACATTCGCAATCAAAATTGTATCTGCAATTCTGCATCAAAGCGTCGACATGGTATTTTTTGCTAGTTAACGATTATCAGCTAGCTAGTAGCCGGGAACACAAGCTCTATTCTAATCTTCTAGAGCTATAATAATAGTTAGCTCATTAATAGATAACTAGCAAAAGTGTCTGTGCCTTGCCACGAGCTGAACACATAATTTAATGAATTTCAAGTTTTAAGCAAAACTAAATTTGAACAGTTCAAGTAAATATCCAAAAGAGACCCAAGAAAAATCTTTTGATTCCACAACAAAAATGCACCCTTGAGAATTCATCTTCGTAGAAATATTAGCATGGAACTTTATTATTGTACATATATATATTATTACACAAAAAATAACCTAGCCGTTGCAAAATAACACAAAATACATAATGTCCACGAGTATTGTGTTAAACATGATAACACAAAAATCATGATACAAAAGACAACTTTCCTACAGCCATGAATCAAGGGTGAACAAAACAAATAAGCTCTTCCAAAAAGACTATAGTAATATATAGAAAAAATCGAAAGGCTAAATCTACCCTGCAATTGCAATTTGGAACTTTTTGGCGCAACCAAATAATCAACCAAACACCACACCATGTTTTTGATCTTATATGCATCTAAGCTCTGCTCAAATTAGTAACTAATAAAACCAATTCGTAGCAACGCAAACATGATTAGATGTGAACTATTGATGTTGCTTCTCCTTCCACGACACTGGAGCCACACTGATGCCACCACGTCGACCCGGCATGGACCTCGCCCCTGAGCATCTTGAGTGCCTTGACGAACGCTGACAGCTCCTCCTCCCAAAGGGCATCCACATCCAACTCTCATTGATTTCACTTCCAACACTATCTGCATCGCACTTATCTTCTCCACCGCAACCAGGACCTTGGTGTCCTCCAACTTCTTCCTGATCCCCTCCCCCACCGTCAATAAGCAAATCATCTAGTGGTTCCAAATAATCATTACTCAACGGTTGATGCCTGCAAAAGCAAACCAATCGTATTTCATTTATTTTGAAAACAAAAGGACCATATGCCTTTCACTTGTTTGCTACCGCATCATGATCACTTGATGTTGTGTATAGTACACAGAAAGGGAGAATGGTTGGTAAGTAAAGTAGATAAACCAGGCCAGAAAAATTCTTTTCTGATAGGCAGAAAGCTCATACAGAGAGAACCTGTGTGCGCTCATCGTCACTTCCCTCATCCCTCCAACCTAACCCCATTTATGACTCTAATACTATCCTCTCCTCTTAGAAGACTGTTATGCCAAGCCAATCATCTAATTTAGCATCACCTTGTCTTTTTCTTTAAGCTTTCTTAGGTGACAAGTGAAAATATCGCGAGCAAACTTTTCACATTCAGTAAGCCTTAATATTTGTTTAAACTTCAATTTCTGACAAATCAGTATTGAATTGAATTAAAATATACTCGTTTCCATAGCCACCATATTATTGTTATTGACAAGGTCTGTATTGGTTGATACAAAATACCAAGCTTTGTATTTTGTGCATGTTAAAA
>LAPY01001832.1:19087-35233 GCA_000970635.1 Eragrostis tef
ACAATTGTATTAGAACAAATTGCTAATGTAATGAACCTATGGACGGATGCATATGGGAACAAGACCACTATCATATATACTGTAATTAACATCTTGTGGACTCTCCTTGTATAGTGTCCAGAATGGCAATTACGCCAACCACAAAGGCCTAGTCATAGGCTCATAGCCTGGTTGCACCACCACTTGGTAGAAGTTCTTCCGGCCATCATTCCCTTCGCTCCAATTTTTGATGAAAAATAAAAGGTGGAAAAAACCACTTTGGATCATAACATTATCATTCGAAATTCCTTTTTAACTTTGTTGCCCTGGATGTACGAAAATAACTACTTGCGCCATGACGTGACCTGCTCGGCTCTTGATGGCACGAGATCTCTGAACAAAGGATCCAGTTACCTTATAGTCCCAGTGTCTCTGGACAGACTGATGCACACAAGCAACATACGCCAATACACGTCCAGCGGTACAGTAGCAGGAACAATGACTAATCAAAAAGGAGGCAGATCGATGCTGATGCGGTACAGGAGCAGGAACAATGAAGAATCTAAGAACGGGGCAGATCGATCTTGGGGTGGAGCAGATTGGTACTCACGTAGTAGCGGTGAGGAGTCGTGGTCTCGTGGACGACCAGCTACCCAACTCCGGCCCTCGCCGCTGATCCGTTAGAGCCGCCGCCTGGCCTTGCGCTTGTGCCGTCGCCCGATATGCTCGCGCGCCGCCGCCCCGACCCCGGAGGAGAAGGGCGCTGCGACGGCAACGCTGGAGACGGTCGCCGCCGACGCCGACGTGGACCGGCTCCCCCCCCCCCCCCCCCCCCCCCTGCGCCATTTTTTTCTTTTACTAATCACGGGGTGGGGTGGGGGTGGTAATCACGGGGTGGGTCCCACCTGTCGACGGATGCGCAGCACGGATCGGGGTCCTCTGAATTGGTTCAATCAATTCAGAGAGATCCTTGTGTGCATTAGGCAACATCTGGACCGTTTATATTGAGATGGAAGGTTGAGATAGCTTGCAGTTTTTCATCGATTAAGAACCCAAAGGGCCACGACCCTCTTTCTTCTTCCTCCCAGACTTCTCTCTTTCCTCTTGACCTCATCGAGGGAACTCTGGTAAAGACCATCGGAAGCCAGCAGCAGGCCTGGACGATTCTTGCCCATGAGCTCGCTGGAGGCCGCGCCCACACCCTCATCGCACGCTCGCTGGAGGTCGCGAACATGCCCATCAGTAGCTCGCCGGAGGGAGGTTGTTGGAAATCCCGGCAGGCATCAGTTCGTCGGAGTTGGCAACGAAGAGAGCACAGAGAGAGGAAGACACATCGGATTTTTTTATGTTAAGCGAGACAACTTTTTTGGTTTTCTTGTATAGACACAACGGATGCAATTCGTGGCCGGTCATAGCGGCCGCCATGATATCTCCGAGCTTCGAAGCCTTTGCGGTTCTGGCTGCAGGCAGCACTGACCGCCTTGGCAGTCGGTGCTCAGGAATCCGGCTGGATGCACTCTCGATTGATGGGGATGCGACCTTCTTTCTTGCGGCGTCGGCGTCGAAAGAACGATACGAGAGAGAGAGCGTACCAGAGAGAGAGGGGAATATTCGCTGCTTGATCCTGTTTCAATCTCAACCCTTCTTTTCTATGCGAATGGTTTGGATGTGAGCTAATGCAGAAAGGGGCTCTTTGCATTAGCTTCTCTCAATTCAGAGGACCCCGATCCGCGCAGCACGCACATGAACCCACGACACAAATAATGATGAGTAAAGATTACAAATTATCAACTACTCACTCCGTTTTCAAATAATTGTCAGCGTTGATTTTACTGTAACAAATTTGACTCTACGTTTTTTTCTACAAAATATTTAGATATGTTTGAAAGTATATAATGCTAATGTAGTGTCTCTCAAAACCTACAAAACAATATGAAAGATTGAAGTAACTAGAAACATTTTAAAGAGAAAGACATATAGTCAAAGTTGCTATAGTAAAGTCAACGCTGACAATTATTCAAAAACGGAGGGAGTAGTTAACGATTAGTTGAGCTTATTTCAAACAAGATGTAGCTAATAAGGTGATGAAAGTGTTAGCAAGTCATTGATCAAGAATTAGCTAGTATTAGTTGGGATTGATCAGCTATAATGAAATAATAGTTAAGTGACGGTGAGCTATTTATTAGTAGCTAGCAGGCCATGAGCTGGACTTGTTCCAAACCTGCAGTAGAGTTAATTATAAAGGCTAATAAACTATTTGATCTAGAGGATTGGAACATGGCCTGTGGCAGTTCTATAATTTTTAATCATTTGTTGCTTGTTTTGTTAAGTTCATGCATGCCTTTATTACAACTTATTATCCACCTTTTCATACAACTAGTTTATAAAGTCCTATTATAGAGATAAATATAAGACTTCAAAGGTGATAGTTTAACATTTGTCTGATACCATTTTTTTGTCTTTGACAATAAATTTCTAAAAATTTAAAGAGACTAACAATATGAGAGTTGTGTTTTTAGAATCGTCATGAGATACAATTTCATGATATATAATTCACAAATTCTTAAACTATTCGAATTTATAGAAATTATTGGTCAAAGGTAGAAAATTATTGACTTAAGACAAACCTAAAACAACAAACTTGAAACCGAGAGAGTATTATACAATTGTCGTTACCTTGTACTAAAGTTACATCACTACGGACATAATTGGCATCCCTTTCCACATACCAAGCTCTTACCTTTGGCTTTGGGATAAAAGTGTTGCTAGCTAAACTACCAAAAAAAACACCCATCTCACACTAAATGGAACTTCGTTCCCTCTCAAAAAAAAATTATCATCAGTTCATGTTATTGAGTAGCATAACTTATGATTACTTCATGCAAGAAATCATCACTACTATATACGTAAACTAAGAACACAAGATTAGCTTTACAGATTGTTTGTATTTTGTTGCTGCGGATACACGGTTAGGAGCCAAGATCTATAGAAAGCAAAACCAATACTTTTACCCTTTAATAAACTAGTGACATACATGTAGTAGCTAATATTATATTTATACACAGGGCGCCAAAGTAAACTGTGGATTATTGCTATCGCCCTTCCACTGCTGGCAATTCTACTCTGCTCTACCTTTTCCGTTTTATGGGTGAGGAGACGCAAAAAAGGTTCGCTGTGCTTTGTCAATACCGATGTTATCTTCTACCCCTTCTCCATCAGTCATAAGAACAATCCTACCAAATTAACGTATTTGCCGTACTGTGCTTTTAATCCAGGAACGGCGAACTTGCAGAATCAGCAGAGTGGTCTGGATAGGATCGAAGAAAATGCGTTGGCTTGGAAAATTGAAGAGAAGAGTTCTGAGTTCTCTCTTTTTGACCTTTTTCAATTGCTGGAGGCGACTGAGAACTTTTCAGATCGAAATAGACTTGGACAAGGAGGTTTTGGCCCCGTGTACAAGGTAAAATGAGCATCGACGACTAAAAACGTATTTAAGGCTTGCCTTTTCTGGTGACATTGTTACGAGTTAATCATAATCTAAGCACCAACGCTAGTAACTTACTTTCTAACTGCTGCCGAAGTTGTATTTGTAAGCTGGCAGCCCCAGTGACACTCTTTTGCTTTCAATATAAAGCAGGTCGAATGACCTTCGATCAAAAAAAAAAAGAACCTTTCAGTAAAAGCAAACTGGTAAAGTACTACATCAAGTTCAAAAAACTTCCCGGCTTCTTTGAAATGAGGGAAAAACAAATAGTGGTTTGCGCACAATAGTACTGCCAGTATATAGTATAGTATACCAGTAACAATTTGTAGTACACTATAACTAGTGCCATCCAACGGTCCATATCAGTTACTACTAGCATTGCAAGCATAAGTGGTACACTATTAGTACGAGGTTAATATAGGTAAGGAAAAAGAATTAATGAGAGATTGAGAGTCGCAGATCAACGATGGATTCGTGATGGCACTGATCGATGATGATGGACGTGGGTCAGCTGCGCCGATGGATCTGTGATGCATGGATCAGCGAGGGACATGGGGTCAGCTCGACCGTGGATGGACAAGAAGCGTTGTTCAATAGAGGTACGGATGGACAAGGGAGGAGAAACGGTGGTCGTGCAGATCAACTATGCAAATCTGCATTTTTTTTACCCCCGTCTCCTTTCTGCAGATGGGAGTGGGGAAAACCTTGTATCAAAAAAAGACTACGCAGATCCGCAACACCAGGGATTGGCAGTGACAAAGATCAGTGAGGGGTGATACCCGGCTGTAGTGTAGATTGACTAACTAGGCCGTCTATCGATGTCGCAACTTGACGGCGACACAAGTGAATTACAAAATACCATGTTCAACAGTGGTGTATATAGTAAAAGTTGCTTCCCACAGTCACGGAAGCAACTTACCCATATGTTAGGGAATTTGGTGTTTTTACTCTGATTTCAAAGCTAGTTGCGATTTTACCTCTCATTTTTTAACTTTACGATTTTACCTCTGGTTTTTCAAATTGAAGTGTGACTTTGCCCCTACTAGGGAGGGGCAAACTTTGTCTTCATTTTGAAATTCCAGGGGTAAAATCGCAAAGTTAAAAAACGAGAGGTAAAATCACAATTAGATTTGAAATGGGGTAAAAAACGCCAATGCCCCTATGTTTAATGGTGAGACGTCCTTAACCAATATGTGCACGTATATAATGTTCTATCCGCATAATTGTAGTGGCTTAAATAAGGTTTAGTAAACAAATGTATTTATTAACAAGATACACTTAACGTGAGAAATTTTTTCCTTACATGTTTTAGGGGCAGTTATCAGATGGACTGGAGATTGCAGTGAAAAGGCTTGCATCACATTCTGGACAGGGATTTGGGGAATTCAAGAATGAAGTAGAACTTATAGCTAAACTACAGCACACAAATTTGGTTAGACTCCTAGGATGCTGCATTCAAGGAGAAGAAAAGATTTTGGTGTATGAATATTTGCCGAATAAAAGCCTGGACTTCTTCATCTTTGGTACGCATGCACACATTTGATTTTTTTATTCAGAGTTAAATTGTTTAAATCGAACATTTTTATTTGATTTCATCATTACCGACTGCAGTCACTCATTTATTGCTAAATTCAAGTGGTGTGTAGATGAAAAGCAGAGCATCTTACTTGATTGGAATAAACGTCGTGCAATAGTTGAAGGGATAGCGCAAGGTCTTCTGTACCTGCACAAGCACTCGCCGCTGCGTGTTGTACACAGGGATCTTAAAGCTAGCAACATTCTCTTGGACCAAGATATGAACCCAAAAATTTCTGATTTTGGGCTGGCAAAATTTTTTAGCTCCAACGATACTCATGGAAACACGAAGAGGGTGGTTGGAACATAGTAAGTGCACCTTTCTTTGTTAATATCTCATATAGTATTGCGTAATAATGTAATTCTAATATTTTGCCATGGTATTTTTTTATGCTTATTCATGATTATATTTTAGTGGATACATGTCTCCGGAGTATGCCACTGAAGGTATATATTCTGTCAAATCTGATGTGTTCAGCTTCGGAGTTCTGCTTCTTGAGATCCTTAGTGGAAAAAGAAATTCTGGTTTCCACCAGAATGGAGACTTTCTTAACCTCCTCGGATACGTGAGTATTTTCTTTGCACTGATAAATATAAGCTCTTCTGCTGCAACAAATTCATTTTTATGGCTCTACATTCTTTCTTAAGACATGGTACCTTTGGGAGGAACGAAGATGCCCCGACCTTGTAGAAGCATCAATTTCTAAAGAGATACATTCAGCAGAAGGTAGGCGGTACATTAACATAGCACTATTGTGTGTACAAGAAAATGCAGACGATCGACCCACCATGTCAGATGTTGTTGCAGCCCTGAATAGCGAAAGTATGGTCGTACCTGAGCCTAAGCATCCTGCGTACTTCAACTTAAGAGTATCTAAAGCAGAGGAATCGGGTACACTTGTGGAGTCATGCAGTAAAAATAATTTAACTATCACTCAAGATCCAGATGGCCGATAGGTCTTTCAACTCGTTTGGTTTTACTTGTCATGTCATCCACAGGTGTAGTATTTTAGCGTGCACGGTTATGTTTTCCACTTTGTCATGTCATCCACAGGTCTCGTTTGGTTTGCACTTATTGTAAATAAAAAATAATTTAAAAAAAACTTGTGGGTTTTATTGTTTCTCATTCCACTAGTTTTTGTTGTAAAATGATCAATTAATTGCACCTTTGGTCTGCCGCTTTTCTATCATAAAGGAATTTGTATTTCATTAAGTATAAATACAGTCTCCACCACTATCAGAATAAAAATGAATGGACTTACAGAGCTACCAGTAGGGTGTGCAAACTTCTTGCCCTGCTTGATAGTGACGCTACACAACAGTGCGAGTCTGGCACCCCCATCCTCCGTACAAACTTTTTGCAATTAAGCCTATTCAAAATATACCTAAACTTACTCTAAAAGAAAATCTGATCTACATACCTAGAAAAGATGAAAGATAAGTATTATTTCATAATATTGGGTCATTTATTGATAGATGTATTATTTATTAACTATACAAATTTGATACATTTCTGTTAATTCTTCAAAAATTATGTCACCTAGAAATACAGATTGGATATATAAATATATTGTTCATCCATTCATTGGACTCTGTGTATAATTGAGTTTCTCGTCTAGACCATATGTATGAAAAACGGTGTTTGCGGTCAAAGGAGGAAGGATAAACTATCAATACTGTGCCTCCTACAATTCAGCTAGGTTCGGCAACGTGGTATCCAGATCATTTGGACACATGGCGCACTAATATGCCGGCCAGGCTAGTCCTGAGATTTTGGTGGCCCAGGCAAAGCTTAAATTGGGGGCCTCTAAATATAAACATCAAACTATCATAATCAAATCTCTAGGAGACACCCGCCTCTTAAAAATCGTTATCAAAGAGAACTATAAGTGAATATCCCAATGAAGGGGAGATGAACTATCAAAGCAAAATAAAAGTGTAATATATGTCCAGCAAAATCAGCATAGAAGAATCATTTCTTTGTAAATCCAAAAAAAGTTTTTTAAAAAAAAGATTACTATAATTCTGTGAAAATAGCAGTACATATACCTAATACCAATATGACTTATGCAATGACTTAAATTGTATGATCTGCAATATATGTATGGTCATGAATAAGATGCATGTACCTAATGAAATTTGGATGAAATCAACCACAAACATTACATTTGTGCATCAAAATTCTTTAAGTCGTGTATCCATGGAGTTTCTTACATGTTTATTCCAACCCGGTGAAATCGATATTTTGTAATGAATGGATAAATCAGGAATCTCCTACTGATGAAACTAAGGTTTTATCAGGAATCATATAAAAATAGGAACAACTATGGCGTAGGCCGGTGAACCAAAACCAGCAACCCTGTGAACTCAGAACAACTTGAGTTTTACAGGGAGGAGTGGCTATGCATGGCTGCTCACCTTAGATCTATTGGTTTGTAAGCACGGAATGCGGAGATGCAGGAGACCATAGCGCAAAGAATGCCGGTTTTGCTGTTTTTTTATATATATATACTCGGCCGGTTTTGCCGTTGAAAGCCTGCTGGCGGATGAATGTACTGAGTAGTCTCCAGCAAAATCAGCATAGGAGTCCCTAGGCCTAACTCCCTGTTGAAAGCCTGCTGACGGATGGCAATTGCCGATGGAAAGGACCCTATCACTCTATCAGGAGGAGCTGATGCTAGCAGAACGGAGACGACGACCCCGGAAGAACGAGCACATCGAAATCGAAGCAGTTTTCGTGTCGCTGCTAGGTTTCTACCAGAGTTGGGCCTAGGGACTGTATGAATAAAATTCCCAGGAAGAGGCCCTTCAATTTCGGGCCGGGCCGGGCCTGATGCAGGCCAAATATTAAGAAGAATAACTGTAACTCAGCTTACTTGCAACTAGAGAGGATTGACCAAAGGTCGAGATATACCAAAGCATGGTGAGGGGAGTGAAGCAGACATTCAGTCAGTACATCCGCACACGACGACTAGCGAACGGTCAAGTCACAAAGAGGTAAACATTGGCAACTATTTGAACCTGCAGGTTCGCAACTATCTGAACCATTCCTCGATAGGAAAAACAGGTTGCACATATATGGATATTGCCAATGAACGCAAGAATTTAGCATTACAGTGTCTCTTGTTCACGAGACATCATATATCAGTACAATGTTTGAGAGTTTCACATAAAAGAAATAAACTGTTCCGGAGTCACAAATATTATACCAGAGCGATTCGCTAGTTATCACGTGCCAGTTTCTTGCGTCTGCCGGTGCAGACCACATGCAAGACAACTGCCAATGCGAAGCCCAACCCATAGCCAGAACCAACAAGAAGCCACAGCACGACAAGTTCGAACTTGTGGCTTGCTGATGCTTTATCGGGCACCTGCAGCGGCGGCGGCGGCGGGTGGGGGCGTCAGAACAACTTGAGTTTTACAGGGAGGAGTGGCTATGCATGGCTGCTCACCTTAGATCTATTGGTTTGTAAGCACGGAATGCGGAGATGCAGGAGACCATAGCGCAAAGAATGCCGGTTTTGCTGTTTTTTTATATATATATACTCGGCCGGTTTTGCCGTTGAAAGCCTGCTGGCGGATGAATGTACTGAGTAGTCTCCAGCAAAATCAGCATAGGAGTCCCTAGGCCTAACTCCCTGTTGAAAGCCTGCTGACGGATGGCAATTGCCGATGGAAAGGACCCTATCACTCTATCAGGAGGAGCTGATGCTAGCAGAACGGAGACGACGACCCCGGAAGAACGAGCACATCGAAATCGAAGCAGTTTTCGTGTCGCTGCTAGGTTTCTACCAGAGTTGGGCCTAGGGACTGTATGAATAAAATTCCCAGGAAGAGGCCCTTCAATTTCGGGCCGGGCCGGGCCTGATGCAGGCCAAATATTAAGAAGAATAACTGTAACTCAGCTTACTTGCAACTAGAGAGGATTGACCAAAGGTCGAGATATACCAAAGCATGGTGAGGGGAGTGAAGCAGACATTCAGTCAGTACATCCGCACACGACGACTAGCGAACGGTCAAGTCACAAAGAGGTAAACATTGGCAACTATTTGAACCTGCAGGTTCGCAACTATCTGAACCATTCCTCGATAGGAAAAACAGGTTGCACATATATGGATATTGCCAATGAACGCAAGAATTTAGCATTACAGTGTCTCTTGTTCACGAGACATCATATATCAGTACAATGTTTGAGAGTTTCACATAAAAGAAATAAACTGTTCCGGAGTCACAAATATTATACCAGAGCGATTCGCTAGTTATCACGTGCCAGTTTCTTGCGTCTGCCGGTGCAGACCACATGCAAGACAACTGCCAATGCGAAGCCCAACCCATAGCCAGAACCAACAAGAAGCCACAGCACGACAAGTTCGAACTTGTGGCTTGCTGATGCTTTATCGGGCACCTGCAGCGGCGGTGGCGGCGGCGGCGGCTGCGTCAGGTTGCACCGCACAGGGAGTGGGCATCCGTACAGGCCTTGGTTCCCGCCTTGGAACGAGCTGCTGGGGAACGTCGAGAACTGACCGCCCGAAGGTATGCTACCGCTGAGGCTGTTGTAGGAGAGGTTGAGCCACTCGAGGGCCTTCAAGGCGACCAGCTCCCGTGGAATCTCCCCGATGAGATGGTTCCATGAGAGGTCGAACGACTCGACCCGAGACAGGCGACCGAGCTCACCCGGGATAGCACCAGTCAAGGCGTTATGCGACATGTTGAGCGCGAGCAAGGCCGCCAGGTTGCCGATCGTCTTGGGAATGGGACCGCTGAATCTGTTATTGGACATGTCAATCACCACCAGATCACTAAAGACTTCAAGCATCTCCATGTATTGTTGTTTCATGATAACCTCCACCTCCGCCTGATAACCTGATTCGTCAGCTTCACCAAACACCATACCATCAACAGTGTGGTTTCGGCCTTCCACCATGGACTTGAAACTTTCAAAGAATTCATAAGGTATGACTCCTGTGAAACCATTTCCTGCTAGGTCAAATATTTGGATGCTGGGAAAGTAACTGGTGTTTGCTGAGTGGTTCTTCCCAGCTGGGATGCTCATTGGGCCGTAAAATTTGTTAGATCTCAGGACAAGCAACCGAAGGTCCGGCAAGTTACCAAGCCATGTCGGGAAAACATCCACAAAATTGTTCCCACCAACATCGAGGTCTTGCAACTCGTTGCAATTTGCAAGAGACCTTGGTAGAGGCCCTTCGAGATGGTTTCCGTGTAAGTCTACAAGCCTCAGGGAGCAAAAGTTATCCATGTCATCAGGCCACGTTCCGCTGAGGCGATTGCCCCTAAGATTTAGCACCGTCAGATCACTACAGCCTTTTAGAAGATAAGGTGGGATCGACCCGTTCAAGTTGTTGCCAGGTAGGTCAAGAATTCGCAAGGAGTTAGGATCAGAGTGACAATCCGCATACGGCAAAGGCCCGCTGAGTTTATTGTTGGCCAGATTAATGGAATATGCGTTCTTAAACAAGCGTAGGAAACTACTGGCTGGGATAAATGTGAATTCATTGTTGGAGTATTCAAGCTTTAACCCGGCGGAAGGGAATGGCACAGCACCACGGAGCTTGTTGAAACTAAGATCGAGGAACGTTATGGTAGTGTTTTCAGGGATCTGCCCCACCGTGGTGAAGTTGTTGTGAGATAGGAGCAAAGTATTCATGCTTCTCCAAATCCAGTCTGGTATCCTGCCACCGATGTGATTATAAGAAAGATCAAGACCGTCTAATTTAGGGAGATACCTGAGGGCACTGGGTATCCTGGTTAGGCTGCAACCTTTAAGCTCTAGCCAAGAAATACTCCCATTGTTATTGGATCCATGATCCTCTGCGGTAGCAGGTAACAAGGGGTTGTATGAGGCTGTTAATTTTAGGTTCCTTTGCCTAAAGTATGGGATTAGGTCCAGCAAACCGGTGAAATTGTTTGAGTCGAGTGCTAGGTTGCTGAGAGCCGTGAGCTGTGAGAATGAGTTTGGAACTGCTCCAGTCAGCTGGTTGCTACTCAAGTCAACATTAGTTAATGTGGCAGATGGGTTATGGAACTCCGCAATTGGACCGGAAAGGTTATTCATCTGGAGGGATAATTGCGTCAATGCTGGGTGTGTAAATAAGGTCGCCGGTACTGTGCCAGAGAGTGAATTATTGCTTAGGTCCAGCGATGCGAGGTTTGGTAATACACTTCCGTTATTGAATAGAGTAATAGTCCCTGCAAAAATACGGTTAATCAGACAATTTGTGTTCCCTTACTTCTACAATTACGTAAAAAGATTATGGACATAAGTGTTATATAAAATCCTTGCTCTTCGCAAAAAAAAAATGCTCTTATACAGTTCGGATACTTATGCCTTTTTGAATTGGAATTATGATAACCACCCCCAATCAAATAGTTCACGTAAAACTTCTCTAAAATAATTAATTCACTCAAACAAATACAGTGGCTCACGCATTTGCATTAGTACTATATTATATGGAATAGCTTGTTAATTATTATTAACTTATCATCGTTTTTTAATACTATGCAAACTTTTTATAATAATGCCACATTGCAGCATGGTTATTTCAGACTTTGTAATAATGGACAGCTAGCTGGAATGATGCCGTTGTTATTTCTTTTATCGCTATTACTTTCAGTCAAAGGCTGATGCCGTTGTGCCCCACCTAACTTCGCGCCCCTTGTCACGTTTGCTTGTCTACGTGTTGCTCCTTGTTTTGTGTTTCTTGCAGAGCTCTTGGGACCACATGCCATGCCTATATCGATGGTCTCTCTCGACCGAAGTGACTCGTATGCAGTATGCCTGCCATCGAGAATCTGCCATCCAGAGGCGGTTCTGCCTTTCATATGCGTCCAGCTAAACTACATGCACATCAAGCTTCACCGACGATACTAAATCATGTGGGCAGCAATCCCCTCGATCAACCTACGCTACTTCAGCGAGACCCCTTCGACAGGTCTTTGGTCGTTAGTCTGTCACATTTAGTATGTCTAGTTGTTTCATCTCTGATCTTTTGGAGCTCATGTAATCGAAAGGGAGTATATCCTTTTGTCTTGTACTCTGCTTTACATGTTTAATGAATATGAGTACGCCTTTTATCAAAAAAAAAAAACTTCGTGCCCCTCGCCTACTCATCACACCGATACAGCTCATTGTCTGCCCGTCTTCTCGTCACCGGTTAATAATTAATATTTCTCATTTGATGGTGATGGCTGCTTGCGCGTGTTTTGTCCCTACGTGGGATACTCTGACCATCGTTGCTTGAAGCCACCACACTGCTGCATGCTTGCGTAATACGAACGTTACATGTAGCAGATGTGGGGGAAAAAAAAAGAGCTAGCTGCTCATATTTTGGAGGTATTATTAATAAGCCCATATAGTGGGCAATAGAAAAGTAATATAAGGTGTTTCGGTCAAATTTTTACATAATTACAATGATGGGTAACTATTAAGACATGTGAAGGGTATTCTGAACTAAACTTTTTATAATAACAGTGGTGGGTAATTTTCTCTTTTTATTTTGTTAATTAACGTGAGAATTGGGTAATTTTCTCTTCTTATTGATTTAATTAACGCGAGAATTTTTAGATCTTGAGAGCGAATGTGGTGGATGTTTTTCTTCATCAAATATATATAATAAATAGATGAGCATAACCTGACATTTCTAATATATTTTTTTCGATTTTGTAAAATTCATCTCAATGTATTTGCACATAACCCGCCCCAGCACGATTGTACTTAAGAGCCCGAATTTAAACAGCGACGGTTCGTGAATCGTTAAGCTGCAAAACTGTAGTGACGAGGACTTACCCGTAAGGTTGCATCCGCTTAAGCCAAGGTCTTGAAGCTGTGTCAACCGGTCAAAACCAGACTCCGGAAGGTGGGAGTGGCAAAAGTTGATGCCGTCCATATAGAGGAGCTGGAGGGAGGTGACGCTGAACAGAGCAGGGTGAAGACCTCCGCTAATTTGCAAGCCCCGGTGATTGAGGAAGAGAGCAGTAATTCTCCCCGTGACACTGTCACAGCCGACGCCCTCCCACCGGCAGCAGTCTTCCCGGCTTCCATGACGACAATGTCGTCACGGCTGGGTAGCTCTGGCAGCTGGATGCGGTGAACGTGAAGGACTGCTTCAGCTGGAGGAGCGCCACCTCCTCCTGCCGGTGGCATTGCATGCTGCCGTTTGTCGACTGCGCGTAGGAACAACGTGAAATCATGGTTGCTACCAGTAGGTGCAGACCCAAGAAAACAGCCAGTTGCAGCGATGAGGCCATAGCGGCTGCAGCAACTCGAAGCACGGCCAGCTGGAGCAATGAGAAGTCACACTTTATGTAGACCTCGTCGGGAAAGCATCCACAGCGAACGGCATCTCAATGAGTCATTACGTGCTCTCTTCTTTCAGGCTTCAGCAAGGACCAAAAGTCCGGTCTGCGTACACGGTTTCTGCACTATGCAGAGACGCTTGGCTGCATTACGGAGTATGAAGTATGAAACCGCGTCTGGTCCCGGCCCCAAAAGGTTGACTTCAAATGTGAGCCAAGCAATCAGAATCAACTCATCTTGCACTCCGGTCTTCTTGGCAGACAATTTGGGAAGGGGGAGCTCAAGTTCTTTGCATGTTCGCTGCCCTTTACACTGATTGGACAGGTCACCTGCATCCCTATCTTCCATCGAGTTTCAAACATGCTCTAGCTTCCACTTTCAACAGTTTTACCGGGAGCTTCAAGTTTGAGAAACAATTTAGAGGTCAGTTTTAAAGTTAGAAGCAATTTTCGAAATATTTTCAAGCAAGTAAATTTACCATATTTCGGGCAAAGAAAGAAAAATATATAAAAAAGACTGTATTCAGACATCTCTCACTTGGGATCCAAAGATATTATAGGGAATTCAGAAAATAACAAGTAGCCGTCCATCAGTGGATTCCTGCAGGCTAAAGATATACCTTCATAGTTCCAGATGGTTCCTTGTGCACTGGCACCAGGGTCCAAAGCGAGTTTGAGTTGTTGCCACACGATTTTTACCATATACAACCTTGAGTCAAAAATATGCGCCACGCGGCCTTTTAACAAGCCCAGAGCCAAAAGGACTTCTGGCTGGTTGGCTTGGCTGGTTGGCTAGGAGATGCCCAGCTCCAGCGGTATCTCCTCAGGTCTCGAGTTCGATTTTTGGTGGGAGCAAATTTCAAACTGGGGTTAAAAAAATCCCCTCGTCTCTCCTAATTCTCAAAGCATGGTAGAAAACCCGGCTCAGCTGGGCAACGGTGCTTTGCCCCGGCCTAGACTCACCTGGGGAACGGGTCCTGTGTAAGGATGGGAGGGGGGTTCGGGGTTTTCTCGGCCTCTGTGAGAAGACTTTCTTCTTCTTATATGAATACCGCGGGTGGAGGTCAATCCCCGGGACCGAGTTTTTTTTTTTAACAAGCCCAAACGAGGCACCACATATGAGTGTACACCACGATGTTCGGAGCTCTAGCTTCGTCACTGTGCCAAAGGTCCATTAAAACAACAGTATATATACTTCCTTTCATCAAAAAGAAAAAACAGCATACTTCAGATACCAATTGAAGTCATATATAACATCTCTATTTTAATAAGAATACAATGCACTCTTGTTTTTCCTTCCAATAAAAAAGAATTCTGACCTAGTTCTTTTTTTTGTAAGATTGAACATATATTTTTTTCTTTTGTAAAAGTTATTTTTGGTCTGAGCCAGGTGCTCCGATTGATAACCCCTGAATCAAGAATGTTCCATTTGCTTTCGTGTGCGTAAGAAGAACTGCGAGAGAAAGATACTTTCTCCCACATATTTCAATTTTTTCTTTTATGGGTCATGAGTCAAGACTTGAATCATGAGAGAAGATACTCAATGGGCCAATTGCAAAACAACCATCATTTCAAAGTCCAATTGCGTTTTCATCATCTAATTTCAGATTTTGCGATTTCACCACCATTTTTGAATCTGAACAACAACTTTACCATCGGTCCGTTAGGAGGCTCTAACGGTGTTAACTTGCTTGCATAAATACTAAAGTACCCATTTGCGTTTTTACCATCCGTTTGATCTTCATTGTGTGAATCAACCACAATTTTAGCATGAGATATTTGAATGCATTATAATTTCGAAATCTGGACAAAATTTGATATGAAATAAAGAGTTTTGATCAAATTTCATCAAAATTTAAATTCTACACAGAAATTCGAATTTAAAAATTCAAAAAAAATTGACACAATGTTGGCAGCATTTCGGCAGATGAGCTAGATAGATGAACAGAACTGCTCTAGGCGCTGTTCATGAAGGAGTCCACAACCTGCAACGATGTCAACACAAGAATGCATTTACAGTCAAAGGTGAACTCCATGGCATTAAAAGGATGTGTTACAGAACCAGAACCTGGCCAAGCTGCTATGGCTTGTGCAACTACAGTCGGGATGAACCAAGACGAAACAGAGCACACTAGCTTTACATCGAACAGGTTGAAGGCTGGCCGCAGCACACGCGCACGTGCCCGTTTGCTCACCGCGTTGCGCCTGCCTGCTCCCTTGCCGGGGTCGTGCCTGCCCGCCGCGCCGCGCGCGAGGCGCGACACACGCGTTCTTGCCGCGCCTGCTCGCCGCAGTGCCCGCCTGCCGTCATCGCCGCCGCAGCCTAGGGTTAGGGTTTGGTTGGGAGAATGAGAGACAGAGGATTCAGACACATGCCGCGGGTGGGAGAGAGAATGAAAGAGAAGAAGGGCAGGGAGGTCTAATTCCTTTTCCCATTTCTTTTTCCCCTTTTTTCTATTTCGTTAATTGGGCTGAAACTGATGTCGGCTCAAAGCGATGGTAAACGGCGCGTTCAGGTTTAAAAAGCGATAGTGATTTTGCAAAAACTCAAAAACGATGGTGATTCTGCAATTGGCCTTCAAAATAATGGCTAAAACGCCATTGTCCCATACTTAAACTGTGTAGAGGTGGTTCCACCTTCCAACTGAATTTCTGTTCGCTAGCTCCGCTCTCTCCCCTCCTCTCGCGACTCTTCCCCAACTACTGTAGCGCCTTCTTCAACCTGCTTTCAACCTGCTTCTCCCGGCCAAATCTGCTCCAGTCTGAGTGCCCCCCCCCCCCCCCCCCGGGGCTTT
>LAPY01001832.1:61100-80376 GCA_000970635.1 Eragrostis tef
TGCCCCGCGCCGTGCCGACACATTCGAGAAGCTCAATAAGGTAGGTATATGTGCGGATTGGCGAGCTCTGAAACTTGCGAAATTCGTCCTCGTGCTGCTAGGGTCACTGACATCCCATCTGCCTGTTTCACTCTTAGATAGGGTCGGGCACGTACAGCAACGTGTATCGAGCGAGGGACACGGTCTCAGGTCGCATCGTGGCGCTCAAGAAGGTCCGGTTCGACAACCTCGAGCCGGAGAGTGTCAAGTTCATGGCCAGGGAGATTCTGATCCTGCGGAGGCTCGACCACCCCAATGTTGTCAAACTGGAGGGCCTGGTGACCTCCAGGATGTCATGTAGCCTGTACCTTGTTTTTGAGTACATGGAGCATGACCTTGCTGGGCTCGCAGCGAGCCCTGATATCAAGTTTACATTGCCTCAGGTATGTGTGACTTAATCTCTGTTTCGAAGGGGACTACTTGGTGGAATTATGTGAGTTTTATGTCGTTGTGTTCTCCTGCAGATAAAATGTTACATGCAGCAGCTCTTATCGGGTCTTGAGCATTGCCATGAAAACAATGTATTGCATCGGGATATCAAGGGGTCAAACTTGCTGCTGGATAACAATGGAATTCTTAAGATTGCGGATTTTGGGTTGGCAACATTCTTTGATCCACGGCACAAGCGGCCAATGACGAGCCGGGTGGTCACTCTGTGGTACCGGCCACCGGAATTGTTACTAGGTGCAACTGATTATGGTGTAGGCATAGATTTGTGGAGTGCTGGGTGCATTCTGGCGGAGCTCCTTTATGGGAAGCCCATAATGCCTGGACGCACCGAGGTGAGAATGAACAAACATGGTGCAACCCCTTATTCTGCCATATTACTTTGCACTGGTCAAATCTTATGTGCCAACTGTTCCAATTATAAAGAATTCTCTAGTGGTGGGATGGTGGCTGAAAATATTGACCTTTTAACATGATATTTCCTGATGAGGACAATATTACCTCTACGGTATCTAGTCTTCTATTCTTTTTGTTTAATGTTTTTGTCAGAGAGTTACTTTTTTATGGCCATGTCATTATCGTTTAGGAGAAGATATGAATGATGTGTTGACCTATTGTAAATGTATGATTAATATAGTGCACACTGTCGTTGGTTGTTGCCAATGTGACGCTAGTGGAAACTTCTGTTGAAAAGCATGCTTCTGTATTTCCACTGGACATGTTTGTCCTTTACACAATTACAGTGTTCTATGCAATTTAAGATCACTTTGTTGACTTGAGGTAAAAGTAAATTTCGTATGAGCCAGAGATTACAGATAATGATTAAGAAAAACTTGTATTTATATGCTCAATAATATGTGCGACAGCAACTGGGTAGGATATACTGAGGTTTATATGTATATGTACGTGCATGATGCTTTGATAAGTATGATTGAGTTGAGACTGTCCTTGTGGCATGGTGGTAAGACCTCCTGTGGAGAGTACAACCTAGGGCTCGAACATCGGGATGTCTCTTCCCCTGGGTCGAACTTTTTTTATTCCTTTTTCAGGATGGTTGAGTTGCAATTTGTCAGGTACTTCGTTTTTTTAATAAATCTATTTGGCAGTAAATTCAGATAGATTGATTAGTCCACTAAAACAATAGTTCTTGAATTATCTGTTGTATAAGATACTCCAAGCCTCCAAATGCCATGTAATGTCACACGATAAGGCTGATAAATCGTGACTAGATTCTAGGTCTGTTGGGTGATCTCATCGCTCATAATATTTTATTTGTTTATGTTTTGATTTTAGCCTGATGGCAACTATTTGGTTCCTAAAATGGAATATCTACTATTCACCAGGTAGAACAGTTGCACAAGATTTTTAAGCTATGTGGTTCCCCCTCAGAGGAGTATTGGAAGAAGTCTAAACTGCCGCATGCCACAATATTCAAGCCCCAGCAACCCTATAAACGTTGCATCAGAGAGACATTTAAAGATTTTCCTCCATCAGCGCTACCATTGGTTGAAACCCTGCTTGCGATTGATCCAGCTGAGCGCCAAACTGCTACAGCTGCATTACAAAGTGAAGTATGTTCCTATCCATGGGTTCATTATTATCCTAGTTCCAAGGAAATTTGTGGTTTTTAATCAGGAATGGTAGTGCTCCCTCTGTTGCAAATTATTTGTCGTTTTAGATTTGGTCAAAGTCAAATATCTCTATCTATTGCCATCACTTTATGAAGATTTCTATAGTTTAACAACGTGTGGATCTAAAAATATAATTCTGTGTGGTTAAAATATAAGAACTTTTAGGAACTGATGGTCAAAGAGATGTTTGACTTTGACCAGGGATATAACAAGTAATTTGGAAAAGAGGTAGTATGAAGCAAGATCGTTGAACTCTGACACATACAAACATTGAATTTGCTATGCGCATCCTAGTCCAACCTTTCTCTATTGAGGCTCATAGTATGCCAATTGTAGAAGCATTTCTAGAGGATTGTTATTTGGCTCGCTTGCTTTTTTTTTGTTCTCTTCTTTAAGAGGACTCCTTGAAATTCTAACTGGTGTTTCGCTATGAAGATTAAAATTAAAATCCTATTACAACTTTAGGTCTTGATCCGGTTTAAGTACCTTTACCTTTCGATGGTTCACATCAACTTTCAATTTATTTCTGGGAACAGTAGTGGAGCAGTGTGCACTAGGAGAAATTTCTGTGTTATGATATAATGCCTAAATTCCATTATGTCATTGTATTTATTGTTTTCTTTGCAATCAAGGATGACATGATTTTGTTGTATACATATATGGAAGTACATTAATCTTGTGTCGTAACAACTTAACACTATACATTCTATGTCAAAAATTAGTGCTTCCTCACTAGACTGAGTATATCCATGTTAATTGTTATAGTTTGTATATTTCCTTGATAAATTAGTAGCAAAACTAGATACCCTGAGAAAACTGCTCATTGGCCTGGAGATATGTAAACCTTGGTGTCTGATGCGTGCTCAGTTAAACTGAGGTCTTCAGTCCTTATACCTTTCAGCACATGGACACTGTCCAAGTATAGAACAGACCAACACCCTATGCTGTGCTTATGAGCAGAGCAGACTCCTCTATATGAGCTGGTTCCAATAAATATGGCACCATGGGCCCACTTGTCAGCTCCAGCCAACCTGTGAACTGACAATGGAAACCAACACAGCCTCTTTCCTTGATAATGATAGCAAGGCTCTGCCTGAGCAGCAACGCTTCTTATGCAACTTGAGTGACAGCAAGATCTGTGGGCAGGCTAAATAGGTGTGTCATCCACATGGGCAAAGCTGACCTTGAGAAATTGTTGCTAACCAAAACCTTTTGATGAGAGGGAAAGAAAGGGTTTAATGGTGATCAGGTGTGGAAGGCTGTTTACTTTTAAGGGCTTTATATGTTTGCGCTGCTCTTTTTAGTGAACTGCCGATTATTCTGTTATCAATAACAAAGCTATCCTCTCTGGATGCAAAATGTATAATTTTGCCTTTCGACAAAAAAATGTAAGGTTGTCGTGCAAACTAATTTTTTTACTGTGGGCTTTGTAGTTCTTTTCAACCGAGCCTTATGCTTGTGAGCCTTCAAGCTTGCCTACATATCCACCTAGCAAGGAGATGGATGCCAAGTTGAGAGACGAGGAAGCCAGAAGGTGTGTTCACATTTGCCCTTTTCCCTTTTTCTTAGACATAAATGCTAATAAAATAATGTTTGAAAACATGTATGAAACCAGTTTATTAGTGGCGGTCATGCAATCCCACCTACCTTTGTGCTGTGCATCTTTACCTTTTAAACTACTAGAACTCTGGGAGGAAAAAATCAAGAGTTTGAGATGGGCAAAAGGGTTATATTCAAAAATATTAGTTCAGGACATGGTTAAGAAATAAAAATTGAAAAAATTGCGAGCGCATCCAGTTATGCTCCTATTTGCTACTAATTAAATTCCTACGGAGTGCTTATCAACCAAACACTGTGAAGCTGTAACAGACAGAAGTAGCTTTCTTACTTATGTCCTTTTCCCTTTTTGTTAGACATAAATGCTAATAAAATAATGTTTGAAAACATGTATGAAACCAGTTTATTAGTGGCGGTCATGCAATCCCACCTACCTTTGTGCTGTGCATCTTTACCTTTTAAACTACTAGAACTCTGGGAGGAAAAAATCAAGAGTTTGAGATGGGCAAAAGGGTTATATTCAAAAATATTAGTTCAGGACATGGTTAAGAAATAAAAATTGAAAAAATTGCGAGCGCATCCAGTTATGCTCCTATTTGCTACTAATTAAATTCCTACGGAGTGCTTATCAACCAAACACTGTGAAGCTGTAACAGACAGAAGTAGCTTTCTTACTTATTAACACTGGATCGTTATTGATATTGTGTGCTTATTTTTATCCTCCAGGCAACGTGCTGCCGCAAAGGCAAAGGGAGAAGCCACGAAAAGGACTCGACCACGGGATCGATCTCACAGGGCTGGACCAGTACCAGAAGCTAATGCAGAGCTTCAAGCAAACCTAGATGTAAGTCAAAGCTATTTATTATTGAAGACTATCTTGTTTCGTATGCACATGATTCGCAGTTCTTAGGTAATACGAACTGTCAATTTATTATTGTCTGATACTGCTATTCAGTACTGATTCCACCATAAGTTGCCCCTCTTTGAGGGGAATCCAAGAACTGTTCAGTGTTCACGAACTTATCCTCAAATAATGCAGCCTTCACGAAGCTATGGTGCGTGAAATTGAGGGCTTATAGGCCTCTACATTCGTTCTACATTTTGTATTCCAAAATATAAACTCTGTTTATTTGTTATCTTATCCCATTTAATGTTGAAACTTTGCTTTACAATTGAGTTGTTTTGGGAATAAACATGCATTGCGGAGTATGTTTTATGTGCCATAAGTAAATTAGAGTACCTCGTCTTTCAAATATTTCTGCATAACGAGGTAGTTACTCTAACAAATTTTCCCAATAACAGCAGAGGCGAAGAATGATAACTCATGCAAATGCCAAGAGCAAAAGCGAGAAGTTCCCTCCGCCGCATCAAGATGGAGCTATGGGTAATCCATTGGGATCCTGTCGTCGTCTGGAGCCTACATTTGAGCATCAGGATGCTTCATTCAGTACTGTAGTCCCCATTGAGAAGGGGACCTCACAAACATGGTCTGGGCCGTTGTTTGATGCTACAGCTCTTGGGCGATCGCGGCGAAAGAAGCAGACTGCTCGAGATGCTAAGGCTGCTGCTTACTCGAAGCAGCTTGAAAAGGACAAGGGATAAGACTCCGATGAAATTATTTTTTGGTGAGTTCAAATGAAAACTTCTACATGGTCTGTTGGATTTCGTTGCCTTGTTACGTACCTTTGGTTGTGTGGAAATCTGGTGACGGTGAGAATCCATCCAGATTAGTATATGTTAGTGTTCTTTTTAGATTCTTCTGAACCTACTGTTGACCGAGGCAAGACATTCCGGGGTACCACCCTTGTATTTATGCCCTTCACAACAACTCAGATGTGCATGTGTATATATGGCCATTCTTTCTTCTGTATAAAGGTTGATTATGCTTGCAGTTCAGTATACTCCTTCCGTATTTTAACTGTGGACGTTCGGTAAGGATCAGTATAGTTGTCCTGTCTGAAATGTAAGAATTCTAAACCGGAGGGAGTACTTAGGATGTGCTTTCAGTGCACCAAATGCAGAAATGTTAAGTCTGCTGTCTTTGTTAACTAGGCTGCAAGCCTGCAATATTCTGAGTAACTGAGTTTTGGTGGTCACGATCAATCGATAAACACTACAGATGGTTAACTACTCGATAGAAAAATCGCTTTAAAACCGTGAGATTCCAATGGCTGTCTTTTCCAAAATTAGTAGGGTCAAACATTTTGATAACGAAATTGAGCATGTCGGCCCTTTTTGGCACAACTCCTCCAAGTTAAAATAAAGTGTTGTAGCCTAATGTTATAAGTTTCAAATTCGTTAATACAAATTGAGTCATGCAAAGACTCGTAATACATCCCTTCATACAAATTGTATATAATAACTCAAATTCATGGATTTGATCTACTAGGGCTGCATATTAGGGCTATAGACGAACAATGAAATAAAGCGACACAAATCTTCTAGCATGGCAGCAGTACATTAGCCCATATAGGTTCTGGAAGATTAAACTTAAACTAAACTGACGTGGAAGTGGACTCACAAATTTCAGTGAATGTTCCGTTTGGATGTTGCAATTTTAACACCCAAGGAATCAGAGGATTCACCACGTTATGAGTTCTGGGCGCACCAATATTTTTATGAAACTTACACTATGTTCATGCAATTTTCAGCATGTCAGCCATGCCCAATCATTTTTTTTTTTCCTTTAGCTTCTTGCCTGTGCACCAGTCACTATATTTTTATGAAACTTACACTATGTTTAGGCAAATTTCAAAAACTTCACATCGCTAAGACTATTTAATGTGCGTAGGCCCAAAACATATTTTAAGAAATGTTATTTAAATAATTTCACAAATAGGCACCTAAAATGTACCAGTATAACTTATGGTAATTGTAGTTGTGAAGAATAGAGTAGAATTGAACCTATTTTTCAAAAAAAAGAGTAGAATTGAATCTTTCTTATGACCTTTGGAAGCCACATCCAACTGAGACCACTTGGGCTGAAGCAAATGGGATACTGTAATCCCTACTAATATAGCTCAAACGGGTTGGCAGCAGTTTCCATGGGGCAGGAAGATAAACATCACGCCCGAAACAATGGCAACCGAGGCACAAACTCAACTAAGACATATCAGCTCCAATTGACTTCCAACATTACAGCTAATCGGGGCGGTCATCAACTGACCCCACAGCATACATATACCACTTCGTTTTACGAACTAACCTATGTCGTAGCACAAATTAAATTATACTACACTGTCAGCTGCGCCTGCATGGGCAAAAGAGTCTTCTAGCACTACAGATAACAGGAAGATGCATTAAAGATACTGCACTCGTCCCATCCCCTGCCGAGCTCCACCAGAAAGGAGACAGCTTCACCCTCGCTTACGCCTCCCCTGAAATACATTAAAACCAGTGAGCATAAGAATACACATTCCTGGGAACTTTCATAATTCTAATACAGTTGCTCACTAGTAGATTCATTGGTTATCAGCTCTAGGTATACTACAAGACTTACCGAGCCCACATAATCTTCCATCACAGACTGTCGCCGCCTCTTAAATGAATTCGATGGAGTTGTCTCACCCTCACGTGATGCTGCTCGTTTTGTCGGAGTCATGTTCTGTAGATCAGAAAACAAAAAATTATAAGTGCCACAAATTCTCACAACTTGAAATTCATGCATAAAGGATACAGAATGCAATGTTGCAGAACAATGAAGGGTGAGCAGTTTACCTTAGCAAGCCTTTTCTCCTTCCTTGCCTGCCTTTCTTGCTCATCATATTCTTGATTCTCCTTCTCAACCAGTCGGATAAGCGTGTCACATCGCCTAGCCAACTCTTGGGTCGTTCTGGATTTCACAAACCAATCAAATCGGAACAAGGGAGACATGCGAAAGGCAGCTTTCAGTTCATCCCAATTTCCGTAGCCAAGTTTGTGCACCATGCAAAGCTGGAACATAACAGATTATTAATCATTCCATGTACAAATTATGTATATAAAATAGAGTGGAAGAACATACCATAAAACGGTCACATTCTTCATTATAAAACTTTCCTTTGTTCTGACCATACTGAATCTTCAACTCTAACCACGGGTTCTTGTAGCGGTCTAACTTCTTTCCAATGGCCCTCATAATCTCATCCTTACGGGATATCCTTGCTTCACCCCTTTCAATGTTTTTGATAATTCTATCGTAATCTGTTGGACAAAAATCAAACCAGAAACACTTGATTTCCCCTATTAACAGGTGGCTGTCTTGAATAAAAGCTTTTATTGCACATATTTCAATACTTTGATTGTTCCTTTTATATCTTAAAAACACTAACAAGTCGTTACATTATTAAACATAAAATGTTTTCGATCAAAAATCCAATTATACTATTTTCACATGATCAATCCAATCACATCTAAATAGTTAACTAATTTAGTGTTCAAAACTAGAGGGTTCTGCTGCAGTATCTAAATCAACATTTACTACAAATGGAGGGTAATAATCTTATATATCAGTGTATTGCCATACCACTCAGTTCCTTGTATCTCTCCTTGAAAACTTTAGCATAACGTTGAACTTCCTCTTCTGTCTTCCCCTCCATTTCAGAGGCTATACTTTTTATGTCATTGCGACCATATTTCTCACATGCTCGAATAAATGTGTTGAAGTCTCTCCTAGTCCATGATGCAAAACCCTGATATCATATCGTGGAAAGGAACCGAAGTTAGCGACTAAACAAGGTAAACATAGCAAGAGGATAGACAAACAACAGGAAATTTATGGTTTTGACTAATCGTATTTCATCTTAACCTCTTCTAATAGCTGTTCCTTCTCTTCCTGCTCCTCTGCAGTCAACGGCTCCAATTGCTCTGAGTGCATAAGAGTTACATAGTTAGGCTTATCTATATGGATGCTATAATGCAACTTAAAACGAAGTGTTGGTAATACCTTCATCTTCACCATCAATGGTATCCTTCTTCTGGTTTGCTTGCTGCATCAAATTTTTCAATGTTCAGTGCCCATATTATAAGCAACGGTTGAAAAATAAAATCTACTGGGTAGCAAAGTAATGGGAAAATACATGTCTAATGGAAATGGCATACCAGGGAAGAAATGAAACAAAATTTGAGGTCACTAGATTCTTAACATGTTACAAAAAGGATAACCCAGCTGAGAAATTTACCATAAGATACCGGACTTCCTTTTCATACAATTCATTAAGCCTTTGATTGTTGAAGAACTGGAAATCATGCCTGACAAACACATAGCAAAAATTGAGCTGGCAATAACATGGAGTAAAGTGTCCTCAGTGACATTTTCACAAAGCTACACTTACAAATGTGGCATTCTTGGAATCCGTGGTTCCCTAGGCTTTGCTGGTGCACCCTGACGAAGTGCTTGCTTAAAGTACTCAGACTCAGAGTAGCTACAAAAAGTGAAAATCAGGTCAAAACAAGTATAAGACAAAATGCCCCACAAACTAATTTTTTTTTCATACTTTCTCTTTCTCTCTCTCCTAGGTGGCTCAATCCAGTTATCACTGACAAGCTTTTTGAAATCAACCTTGTTTTCATCCTTCAATCAAGAAAGCAAATCAATTTGTGATGGAGAAGGCAATTTAAATAGAATTCGTAAATCATGATACACAAAATCAAGGGATCAATACCTTCTCATCATCAAAATCATACAATTCAGCAGCTGCATCAGAAAAAAAAATCTTAGAAATATAGAAAGAAAGACAGGGATGGAGGGGACGTAAGTAAACAGAAGGAGCACATACTGTCATCCATCTTAAATTTGATGGCATCCTCAGTGAACTTTTTCATTTTTGCATCAAGCTCTGCAGTTGTTTCCTCTCCTTTAGCAATGATACGGTCAATGTCCTCATCTGTAATTGTGCTGTCCTTAGAACTGAACACCATTTCAGCACCAAAGCGCACCATTTGCAAGAGGTCATCCTTGTTGACAGCTGAAAAGTAGATAAATATAATCAGAATAACCTGCAACTGCTGAAGGAAAATGCTTCAATAAATAGAATTACAAGTATCAAACTCCCTACTTTTCTGCTCTGCCAAGCGTCCTTGTTGAATAACCAAAGCATCCAATGCAAGCTTCTTGTACGCTCTTTCAATAACTTTTTCCTCAATAGTATACTGCATTTTTTGGCATCACTTTCTTGTCAGATACAAAAAATTGCGTACAATAATAATTATCAATCAAGAAGCAACAAACCTCGGTGCAGAAGCGGAAAACTTGAACTTCTTTCTTCTGCCCTATCCTATGGGCACGGTCTTGCGCTTGCAGATCAGCTTGTGGATTCCTGAAAGCACATAAGTACCAGAGATGTCAGGATTCAAACAGGGTACACAATGAAATATAAATTCAGCATAACAAAGTGGCATACCAATCACTGTCATAGAGAACCACAACATCAGCAGTGGCCAGATTAATACCAAGGCCACCTGCTCTCGTTGAAAGCAAAAAAACAAACTTCTCACTTCCAGGTGTGTTGAAAGCTTCAATGGATGCATCACGGTCTTCTCCACCAGTATTTCCATCAATACGGCAATACTGATATCCTCTATACATAAGATAATCTTCCAAGATGTCCAAAAGCCTGGTCATCTGCAGAATGGTGATATTCATCAGACAAGACAATCAAAGTGTTGAGAGCTACACATGCTTAGCATCCTAGTGGTTCCATTAAATCTAAACAAACGCAATGATACTTCAGCCATTCAAATTTACATGCAACTAAAGAATCACCTGTGAGAATATAAGCACCCTTGAGTCACGCTCCTTTAGCTTGGGCAACAACTTATCCAAGAGAACCATTTTCCCTGAGTAAATATAAAAAATTTATAAGCAGACATAGAAGTTGGTTGATAAGATAATTAAAAAAATAAATGAAACAAGATATTGCAATTTACCAATGAAGAATGTCAAATTGAACAACATACCAGCATTCTCAATTAGATGTTCACCAGTTGTGTACGGTGGGCCAGGCTCTGCACCCTGGAAAAGATATGGATGGTTGCAACACTTGCGCAACTGCATGGCAATGTTAAGCAATCGCTTGCGTTCACCGCCAGCATTAATAACCTCCAAATCTTTCTGAAGCAGAGCCTTGTAGTATTGCTTTTGCATCTGAGACATTCCAACTTTAAGTATGGTTTCCTTCTTTGGTGGAAGACCCTTTTCTACATCAGACTTAAGCCTCCGAAGAAGAAATGGGCGAAGAACCTTCAAGATTGCAAGCACGAATTATAAGTGATTATAATTTCAAATCTTTATCTAAGCAGTAGATTAAAAGTGTTAAATCCCGTACCTTATGGAGCTGCTGGACCACCTCCTGCTGATCATTAGGAAGACCCTTTTCTACGTCAGATTTAAGCCTCCGAAGAAGAAATGGGCGAAGAACCTTCAAGATTGCAAGCACGAATTATAAGTGATTATAATTTCAAATCTTTATCTAAGCAGTAGATTAAAAGTGTTAAATCCCGTACCTTATGGAGCTGCTGGACCACCTCCTGCTGATCATTTTCACCAGAAATTTGAAACCACTCATCAAAAGTCTCAGCGGAGCTGAATATTTCAGGCAGCAAGAAGTTGAGGAGGGACCAAAGTTCATGCAGATTATTCTGCCATGTAGCAAATCACAGAATCAGATTAAAAGGAATACCAAGCATCAAAACTATCATGGTGTCTACAAAGACAGCCCTGCTAAAGAAACTTACCTGTAGCGGAGTGCCTGTGATAAGGAGACGATAATTAGTGTTGTAAATCCTCATAGTCTTCGACAGAAGAGAATTCTCGTTTTTTATCCTGTGAGCCTCATCAATGATAATATAGCGCCAGCTGAAACGCTTCAATGCGGTTTTCTCTTTTATTGCCATCTCGAAACTAGTGACTACAACATCAAATTTCCCTGGCTGTAGTAAATTATCCCTTATATGATTCTGAAACAGAATAAAAAAGATCAGTAACACGTCAGTAGAAGTTACTGCTATGTAAACAGAATTTAGACTAACCCTCTCCTCTGGATTTCCCAAGAACTTCACAGCACGAAGAATAGGGCAGAAGCGTTGGATCTCCTTGATCCAGTTGCCAAGAGTAGATTTCGGTGCAACAACCATGTGTGGGCCAGTGATGCCTCTGAATTCATGCAGATAGCCCAGCAGTGAAATAGTTTGAAGAGTTTTCCCAAGACCCTGAACAACAAAAATGGGAAATCACCAAGTCAAAAATTGGCACAGTAACGACTAAGATTACGATCTATACTTGTGTTGGAACCTAAACTTTTTTAGTTAGTACACTAGCATACCATTTCATCAGCCAATATTCCATTGATACCGTTCTCATACAACCTAATAAGCCAGTTAAGTCCAGCTAGTTGGTAATCTCGCATTTTCCCCTTTATGCCTGCAAAGCAAAAGAATCAAACCATTTAGAGTTTGCGTGTAACAGAACACACTGAGATGTAAAACCCACATTGATTGTATCTTTGTAAAGCCAAAGAACGAGACAGTCCAATCTTCAGAAAAAGCAAGTGCATTGGTTGAAAAGAAACAAAAACAAACTATCAACTACATCAAGATGATCTTTTGGGCAGGGAAAACAGAAACAAATGTGCTTGTTCATGTAGATATTAGTATTCAGGCTAAAATACAGTTATCAAGAACCAATTATGCGATAATTTTGGTTCAGATCACACCTAATAAGCATACAGTTTCATTTATCCATTTTGGAAGTTGATGTCATACTTCATTTACTCGCTTTATGAACAGAATAAGCAAAAATTTACTTGAATGACAACAAATAAATAAATATCCATCTATGTAGAAAGAAAAGAAGCTCTCGTAATTCATTATCTTAGTTATTACCGATGCAAGGAAAATATTATATTCGATAATAGTTACAGGTAGTTATCAACAAGGAGCTCACATGAAGGCTGCGAAAGCAAACGTGTTCCCCCTGTACCAGCAAGGGCATCTTCCTCCTCTTTAAGGTATTCTTCATCTTCCTCTTCTTCTGTCATCTTTGATGCATGACGCCCCCTACAAATTGGCACACTATGTTAGCACAAAAATACAGAAGAGACACGCAAAAATCCTGAAGTAAATGGGTTAAGTCTTATGGCCATGAGTAAGAAGTAATAAGCATCCAAATTCAGAAGCTACTAATATAAGAAAGAATACTGGAATGAATACGCGCAAGCAGAACTTCCTTAAGCCTGATAGCATGAAATGAAATATGGAGTCAGCATCTATAACAAGGTTAAACTGGATGACTTTTCAGAAACATATAAAATCATGACAGCTCCATAAGATTAACCAGATCAAAGGCCTACAAGGAAGCTATAATCAGAAGCACCAGCGTTGCAATGCATATGTAAAGATCCTTATGTTAGAACCATTTTTCGCAATTTTTAAAGTCAGACAGAAGTTTGTCCAAGCATCAGACAATAGATTGTCGTCTAATTGCAGTGAAAAAAATACCTCCCACGTGGCTTTTTCTCATTTGATTGACTTCCTTTTGCAAAATGAGCAAATATTTCAGTCTGCTGTAGAAGGTACTTCAATCGTCCTTTGCCTTTATTGTTCTGTCCATAAACATAATGATCAGATCAACGATGTGAATGTAATACATAAGAGCATCAAATGCAAAAAGAAACATATTATACACAATCCTATGCAAACAGCACAATTGTGTTCATGTATATGATTTTAAAGGATGCATACCATATCAGCATCAATGGCAGCATTTTGGGTATCCAATATTTCTTGGATTTTCTGCTTCTTCATTTTCTGAAGTTCCTTTAATCTGGCTTTCTCACGCTTGCCAACCACTGCATTTTCAGGCTGCAACAGAAAATAGTTTGTCAAATGAATGCCAAAAATTCACGTGACGGTTGTTTACATTTTTTGCAACAGTACACATGATGCAAGAAAACTACTGCATTCCAGAATAAGACGCAACTAACGATTTCTTTAACACTTTCGGTCCACAACTACAGAAAAGTGGGACTAAGCAAACATTCTACCAAAAAAATGAGATCGCCACCCAAAAATTTTCAGTACACATAGATTGGACCACATATCTAGATAAGCATTCCGCCTTTCAGGGAACAAAACAGAATCTAAAACCATCAGGTGAACCAATTTTCCACCAGCTCATCTATCCAAAGTCTCGATCAATCAAAATTCTCTCACACTCCGATTCGACATCAAACCCTAACCACGCTGACTCACCTCGTCCCCATCGTCGTTGTCACCCGCGGCCGCCTCGTCGTCCTCGGTGGACTGCGAATCGTCGTCGCCCTCCTCGGCGGCGGCGGCGCCGGCGTCCTCCTCCTCTTCATCGCCGGCGCCGGTGGTGACAGCTTCGATCTCCTCCTCGTCGACCTCTTCCTCCTCCTGCCCCTCCCCGTCCGCCTCCCCCGCGGGGGTCGCCTCGTCCTCCTCGTCCCCAGATCCGGACCCGGCGCCGTCGGACTGGTCCTCCTGCTCCTCCTCTTCCTCGCCGGAGGAGGAGATCTCCTCCTCGTCGTCGTACTTCACCGGCTTCGCCATTGGTGCGGGGGGCTAGGGTTAGGTTTTTGGTGCGGCGAACTGAGTTTTCGGGTGCGGAATGGGGGGTTCGAATCGCCTGACGAGTCAGGCGGTGGGGGGATTCGAAGAGTGAAGCGATTTGGGGGAAAAGGGAGTTGCAATTTATACTCGGCGCCTTGTAGGAAGGGTGATTTGGCGGTTTGCAGTTTGGGCCATCAGGTACTTCGTATTTGCTGGGTCCTCATTGAACAGACTAGCGATCGCTAACCGTCTCGTAAGAAACATAGCAGAAAAAGATACCTTTACAGGGACCTTAATGTAAAGGTTTTGAGACCGCGAGATTTCACGGAGCACGAGGATATTCGATCTTTCCCGTGGGCGTGATCCGTGGTGAGGTACACCCTGTCCGGTGGAGCCTCGTACACGAGTTTGAGACGGCTCATAGTGGACCAATCGTACGGCCTTCAATTGCAGCAGGGACGTGGGAGGGAGTTGGTTCCCGCCAACGAGGCGGGATTGGCTTTGGGTTCTCCCGCCGCACTCGAATTTGGGTCCACGCACTATGGAAACTGGCAGGCTGGGCTTGATTGGCTCCAATATCGATGGCCCAATACTGATAGCCGGTCCATTTTAAGTCTGACATTCATTAACGTTCCTGATAATTTTTCTCTGGACTTTTTTCTTTTAAGAAATACTGTTATAGCGTTTTCATAATTGTATTGTTACTTCAATTTCGAAAGTTCCTACAATAGCGTTGAATTCAACAATTAGAGTACATTATTTTCAACAAATTCTATGTAATTATTGACGAACAAGTTACTACAAATTGCTGAAACTATCACAAATTTTTCAAACATTACTAACAAATTATATGGGTTGTAATCTTGATATGAAAGCATCTAGTTTCATTATTCTGGTACAAGGACGTGTTTATAGTTCTGATTTCACACTGACAGTGTTTGGTTCGTCATCTTGTTTATAGTTCTGATTTCACACTCTGATAGTGTCTGGTTCGCCATCTTGTAAGTGTAAAGCGCATCCAATGCATACGTTGTTTTTTGTTTAGTTTGACTATGCTTGTTTTCGTGCTTTTATTCCCAGTCCAGTGCCTCGAACCCATCCATGACGAGAGCAGCTGATTTGCAGACAAGTTTTAAATCCGCCACCTCCGATTTCCCTCCCTGGCAAGTGACCTCGCCGCCGTAACAACCCTCAGGCCGTGCTTGGTCCTACGCCAAAGCACGCCACACCGAAGGTTAGGCCGTTTTGTCAGAAGTACGGAGCTGCTTGGTTAACGTGAAGACCACGGCGCCACATGAATCTTAGTTGTTTTTCTTCATTGCATGCCGTGGCGAGTGTGACGTGCTTTTCAACCGCCACAGCGCCACCACAAGAGCGATTTGGGGGAAAAGGGAGTTGCAATTTATACTCGGCGCCTTGTAGGAAGGGTGATTTGGCGGTTTGCAGTTTGGGCCATCAGGTACTTCGTATTTGCTGGGTCCTCATTGAACAGACTAGCGATCGCTAACCGTCTCGTAAGAAACATAGCAGAAAAAGATACCTTTACAGGGACCTTAATGTAAAGGTTTTGAGACCGCGAGATTTCACGGAGCACGAGGATATTCGATCTTTCCCGTGGGCGTGATCCGTGGTGAGGTACACCCTGTCCGGTGGAGCCTCGTACACGAGTTTGAGACGGCTCATAGTGGACCAATCGTACGGCCTTCAATTGCAGCAGGGACGTGGGAGGGAGTTGGTTCCCGCCAACGAGGCGGGATTGGCTTTGGGTTCTCCCGCCGCACTCGAATTTGGGTCCACGCACTATGGAAACTGGCAGGCTGGGCTTGATTGGCTCCAATATCGATGGCCCAATACTGATAGCCGGTCCATTTTAAGTCTGACATTCATTAACGTTCCTGATAATTTTTCTCTGGACTTTTTTCTTTTAAGAAATACTGTTATAGCGTTTTCATAATTGTATTGTTACTTCAATTTCGAAAGTTCCTACAATAGCGTTGAATTCAACAATTAGAGTACATTATTTTCAACAAATTCTATGTAATTATTGACGAACAAGTTACTACAAATTGCTGAAACTATCACAAATTTTTCAAACATTACTAACAAATTATATGGGTTGTAATCTTGATATGAAAGCATCTAGTTTCATTATTCTGGTACAAGGACGTGTTTATAGTTCTGATTTCACACTGACAGTGTTTGGTTCGTCATCTTGTTTATAGTTCTGATTTCACACTCTGATAGTGTCTGGTTCGCCATCTTGTAAGTGTAAAGCGCATCCAATGCATACGTTGTTTTTTGTTTAGTTTGACTATGCTTGTTTTCGTGCTTTTATTCCCAGTCCAGTGCCTCGAACCCATCCATGACGAGAGCAGCTGATTTGCAGACAAGTTTTAAATCCGCCACCTCCGATTTCCCTCCCTGGCAAGTGACCTCGCCGCCGTAACAACCCTCAGGCCGTGCTTGGTCCTACGCCAAAGCACGCCACACCGAAGGTTAGGCCGTTTTGTCAGAAGTACGGAGCTGCTTGGTTAACGTGAAGACCACGGCGCCACATGAATCTTAGTTGTTTTTCTTCATTGCATGCCGTGGCGAGTGTGACGTGCTTTTCAACCGCCACAGCGCCACCACAAGTTGGCGTGGTAAACACTGGCGGGGAACCAAGCACCCCCTCAAAGAGTTCGCAAGGACTTAGGAGTAGGAGTTTATACATTGTTGACTAGTATCTAGCTAGGGGATTCAGATTCAGGTTGACGCAGCGATGGAGACACGCTGTCATGGCGACATCGGCATCATTGCAGCTCCATATGACAAGAGAGGACGCGACTAGAATGGACTAACTGTCGCTGAGGAGCACTGATCTGTTTCGGCTGCGATTACAACCACGAACCAAACCAAAAACAAACAAACAAACAAACAAGTTCGAGCAATTCCCTTAGTTACCGATACCACCGTATCTTTGAAGTTCGAACCAGAGACGCCACCTAACTACTGGCGCATTATAGAACGTCTTTTTATCACACGTGAACGTGACACTTTTATGAATTTTGGCATTATGGCAGAGAGTGCATTATGTGTTAGCATCCAGATGACACAGTGTCACGTGCCCGCACGACAATTATATAAGTGACGGTGCACGAGCTAACACCCCCCTATCTCGAAAAAAATATGACACAGTGACAGTGGCGAAAGAGCGAGGTTGTTTCCTCCCAGCATCGTAATACTGCGCGCGCTTGCCGGTTTGAAGCGCCCGTGTCTTTCCTTTGGCGTGCTGCTGGCGGAGGAGCCGAGGGTTCAGTGGCCGCAGTACGCGCGAGGGAGCTAAACAAGAATGAGCCGGGCCGAGACATACGGTGTGTGGCTCGACAAGCCTTGTCCGCCTGACCGGAAGCCCGTCAACGTGGCACAGCAATTCGATCTTTTTTCGGCCCCTGGTATTGCAAAACAAGATGCTTCAAACTTTAGACTTTTCTCTGCATGACCTCTCGTCAAACTCTTTTTGGCGCTCGTGTTGAATGGCGACTGCCTGCTTCAGGTCATCATTTTCCCTCAGAGAGATTGTCAATTGCTCATTAAGCTTCATGTTTTCCAATGTACCATGGAAAACATGTAGTAACTGATAAACATGACTTCCTCACTTATCCATTTTCCAATAATTAGTCAAATACTAGAAGGCAACTAGAATATATATTTGCAAATGCAACGCAAGATCTTGAAAGCTTGATGTCATATCAAGGTGAAATACAAGTAAAGCTGGAGGGAAAGTGGTTTTTTTTTTGCGATTACACAGTACAACTCAGACACTCACAACGCACGCACACTCACCCCTATGAACGTACATACGCAAACTCTATCCCTATGAGCATCTTCGAAAGACTCAGTCAGCAAATCCTCGAGATTGACAAAGTCACCACTGGCACCTCGCTGTCGACGGCTGCGTTGCCTACCGCTTAAAGCACAAAGCTGTTAAATCCTAGAAAATTCACTCTCACCGGAAGTCAAACCCAGAACCTTAAAGGTGTTACTCAGGTGCTTTGACCATTAGACCAAAACCCCTTTCACGTATTTTCTTCTTTTTGTGCGGAAAGCACAATTAAATCATTGGCTACCTCATTCATTACAGAAAGTATGATATAATATTATGAGGTGATGCAATCCTGTGTACAACTAATTACATAATACTATCATAATAAAAAATTCATCTTGTGTGTACATCACTCACTTAATTTGACATGCTACAAAATAAATCTTTGCAAAACTTTAGAAAGACTGTTATAACATGTATTCAACATTTCAACCCCACAACGCATGTTAACTACGGCAAATCCATCTCAGAAACCTTGCTTATCAAAGAACAGAAATGTTGCGCCGCAATCGGCCCTCCTGGTGCGTGCCACATCGTCGCTTGTTCCTGCGCCGTCCGATCAAAGACGCATCTGGCCGTCGCGGGGGCGACACGTGGCGAGGTGTCTTTTGCAGTCAAACCCCTCGAGGTCTTCTTGGATTTCCAATAGATACATTGCTACAGTCATCCCGTTCAAATTTTATTTGCCCGGGTCCCCGTGTTTTGATCTAATCAAATGCGAAGAAGAGAAAATACAAAAAATGTCGTTCAACGCTAGCGGTCTCCGGCGACCTGTGCTAGGTCGGTTAAAAAAGTTGAAGGTTGACTGCATGGCTGGCGTGACCTGGCCTACGCGGTGGTCCGCGTTCTTGTCTTTGTCGGTTCGAGCTGGTCTTCGGCTTCTGTTGTCGCGTTCTAGCACGTAGGTCGGTTCGTGCGTGCGCTATATTTAGGCTTTGCGTGCCGTTATTTTTTTGTGCTGCCTTTCTTGTTTGTCTGTGTGTTTCCGGTTGTTGGTTCTTATTTGCCTGTGCTGTAGAATTCATTTCACCGCTGTAGAGTTCGTTCCTCCCCCGTCTCGTGGTTGTTCGTTGGTTTGATTGTGTGGTTGCTTTGTGTTTGTTTGTTCTTGCTTGTGCGGTTGCATATTTGTGCCTGTGTGCAGTTTCCGAGCGGTTTTGGATTGGCTTCGTTGTTTTGTTCTCGCGCC
>LAPY01001833.1:34421-50217 GCA_000970635.1 Eragrostis tef
ATAATAGAAATGTATATATACCAATAGGGATGACATAAAAACACAACTTGGAAAAAAGCTAACTTTTTAGAATAAATATTACTAAAAGAAAGTTCTAAGAAGAGCGAATATTCATGAGTACATTAGTCAGTCTATCATCTTTTAACTTGCCAAAAAACCCATGGCATCGGCCTCTGGTGCTGAAACCCAGCCAGCCTTTGGTGCTACTGCTCGCTCCTCCAAGACGCCTTCCTCTGTCCTCCCCATGCTGCATGGCCTCATCGTGTATGACATCCCGGCGAGCATAATAAACGAGGTACATATGCTTTGCATATGTCATTGTATTGGTTTCAATCATGCATGTAATCGTACTGACTGCTTGCCTTGCCTGACAATGCATGGCATGCTTCGTCCTCACTTAACCACAAGATAACGAAATTTGGTTTACAAGAACTATTTGAGAATAATTTGTAGACACCATAATATTGATCTACAGTTTGTTATTTCATTTACATTTTATAAATCATGGAGAATCTATAACTCATATTATGGATTAGTTGAGTTTTACTATGTGAACAATAGAATTAAACATATTCTATGGCCACTACTATCTATGTTGATTTCATCTATTTATGTATGCGACAAACTATTGAATTTTTTCGGATCCATAATTTTACTTGGTTTATTCTATAGATATATTGTGTTTGTTTATAAACTTTCTATACAACAACTGGCATGTTTATTAATTATCGTGGTCGTACAATCGCACGTGCATATTATTTTAATCATTGGACAAGATCTCTGTTAAGTCTTACATGTGCTCATATTTCTTTATTTTGCAAATCATTGTACTCATTGTATCCATTGGACAAGGTCGCCCATTCTGTTGATTTTTGCTATTTGAATGATATATTTAATATTATGTTACACTTTCTGGAACCATGATGTCACAAAACTTATGTCGGGTGGTAGAATCTTTATACATACCAATTCTTCTCGACTTTCTCTTCTTTTTCATGAATCAGTTTAGTGTAGCTAGCAATTTTTCTCTCTCCTTTTTCATGGATAAGTCTAGCTACCCGTTCTTCTCGTCCTTCTCTTCTTTTTATGAATCAGGTTAGTCTAGCTACTAGTTTTTCACATGCTTTTTCCCATTCATGGTTATCTAGTTTGCTCATTTTAGATTTCATTTCTTCATTTTAGGTGAGGATCGCCGGTCAGTTCTTCACATTCCTTTCAAGTGGAAGAGGAAGACGAGAGAAATGTGGTGTTATGGTTATTCCCAGGGTCATTATCTTAATAAATAATGGATATGAACAAATACTAGCAAATTTGTAACTTTTCTAAGAAAAAAGGATGCAAGTTTGTGGTTATGTTTTACAAATTTTGCAAGCTATGAAGAAACATTAGATCTACTATATATCATTATTTTCCATTAGATGATAATATTAGGGGCACAACCCCACAAGTAAGCTTGATAATTTCTTATCTAATTTGACAAGATCAGTGATTTAGGATATGTAGAAATTCTCTAAATATCAAAGTGGATATAGATAAGGCGATGGTTGTCTTGTATGGACGCAATGAAGGATATGTTTTAACAGCGTTCTGATGGGATTTGGATTATATGATGTTGAAATTAAATTACATGGCCCAGTGAAAGTGTATGTGTTGTGTGTCATGAGAAATTTTGTTATTTGCGCCATCCAATGTCAGAACCATCCCGTACGAGCTGATAAAGCTATTGAAAATTTTTAACATTCCATATTCACCATAGGTTCCAAATTTAACGCATCATGTTGAAAATATCAATTCATACGTGAATATTCTTGAATAATTTGAAGATTACTGTACAAAAAAAATGAGATATTTAACATAGAAGAGTGTAGAACTCAGCCAGACAGACCCCAAGGCCTGTAAGCGGCCCAGCCAGACAGACCCCAAGGCCCGGGCCGCGCGTCTCGCGACTCGTCGGTCGTCTCCTCCACCGTCTTCGCCAACTCCGGCGTCCGGCGTCCCGCGTCCCCGCACTGGTCGCCCCCTCCACAACCTTTCATCAGAAGAGCTCATCCAGGTGCGCCCACTTCTCTCCCGTCGCGTCTACCTCCCCTTTCTCCCAAATCAGTCATGCTCCATGCGCCCTTGCTACGATTCGCCTGATTTTGGGAGGAGTCAGACAGGTGGGCGGTGGAGACTTATTGGTTCTGAGATTTTTTTTGATCTTGCGTTAGTTGAGACTAGGTACGAATCAAATATGAGGAAGATCCTCGTTGTTCTTAATAACTTTGTTAAGAACAAAGAAGCGGCTACTGTATTTTTCCCATTTGGAGTCCGCTGCTAGCCTACCGGCCGGCCGGCCTGTTTGTCTCAAAGAAATCGAACCCTTCCTATCGAATCCCCGCGACTCCCGCCCTCTTTTCACCAAGGTGAAGCGCACCAGGTTCAGGGTTTCCTCTCTTGCTGTCTTCATCAATGCAATTGTGTACTACGAAGCCCTAGACTGTCTGAATGGATGGTTCGAATGTCTAAGAGTATTTTTTTTCTCTAGAAACTAGTAAGAATGAATTTTTGAAACTCTAAGAGTGAATTCTGTTCTACAAGAACTTCTTTTTTTTCGTGAGCGATGCAATTAAATTCTTTCTCACTGGAACAGATACTCCAGAGTCCTCTTTTCAGGGGGGGGAAAAAGGAGAATTGGTCTGTTTGATGAGTGGTGGTGCTACTTATAGTAGAACATATATTTCCTATAATATTGGGATTCAACTTAAGCTATATGACCCACACATTAAGCCTTCTAGTTCTTTTGCTTATGAAATAACCTTTCTCATTTAAAATTGTACCAGTTGCCATTTGAACACAACGGAAACCAAAAGCAGCACTTTTATTTAATTTATTGGAATGTAATCTGTTTGATGATGTGCGTTCAAAGGCCCAAGTATAGCTTTCGTTTTTCGCTTAAATTTTGGACCGGTTTCCGTCTTCATAACAAATGCGGCATCTTTGAAAGGGTAGCTCATTGAATAGTTAAAATTGCATAATTTGAGTGAACAATGAGAATGAATTCTTTACTGTCCGTGCAAATCATCCTGTTGAATTAAGTTTTTTGTGAAGTCTGAAACGATTATTGAGTCTAGTGTTGTATCTAGGTTGTTGTAAATGTGTACGTGTTTGTGTTGTCCAATAAACTGTGCTCAGGTTTACCGTCTAACCCATATCAGTGTTAAACTTCATTTGTTGTCAAACAAGTTTATGCTTGTAATATTTTTGCAATTGGAACTGTTAGCATTAAGAATAGTTTATGATAAAGTCTTGTTGCCTACTGTTTTCTCCTATATGTGTACTACCTAGCCTGATATTCTAGTCTTTTTTGTTTGAAAGAATCGTACTGTGTAATATGCCCTGGATATGTATCAGCAGATGATTTCTTTTAATTATTTGTGGCCTTGCTGAACTTTCTTGTTTCCCGTGTTATGAATGCATGAGAGATTCTGTGTAACCTTGTGAGGTCACATGTTGTTTATATTCTACGACTGGCAATCTACGACTGTTTGTTCTGTTCCTATCTTCACTTTGATTTGCCAAACACTTAGCTTTATTTGGGCCAATAGAATGTTTACCGAAAATCTAGGCTTGAATTTGGTATGAAAAGTAGGGCTAAAGGCAGGGCAAATGTTTGCAGTTAATATGCGTGCTTTGTGGTCCAATTGATATTACCCTATTAGAATCCTTCTCCTTATTGATCTCTACTTTAGAAGCATGCAGTGGTAGCATCTCTCCGCTTGTTTGGTCTAATCAGCCTCCTTGCAAATATAGCAAGGGGAAGGCTGCCTAAAAACTTCCTTCCCCAGACCCCCCACAATGCGTGGGAGCTATCAGCACTTGATATGTCCTTATTGGTCTCTGCTCGTCTTGAAATATATTATATGAAGATGAAAAAAGAACTTCCTAGATCCTACTAGTGTGTATCATAGAGTTTCATTTCTGTCTTTAATGGGCATTCAATCAGGGACAGGCTAGTTTTTCTCTATGTTTTCTTCAGAACTTGTTTATTAAATTTGCATGTCGCTCATCATCTAAGTTCATTCAAACTGTAGAAAGGGAGGAAAAAAAAACAGCTAAAATATATTTTCATACTGTACCTCCTGGCCCTCAATGACAAATCTGGTTACAAACTTGATAACCCTAGCTGTAGCCACCATCATTTTGGCTATCTCCTGCCGGGGTCACCTGAGTGAATCCTTCTGTTGCATCTTAATCAAGAAATGGTGATGCTTCCCTTGAGGCCTTATGATAAGAATGCTAATTCATCAGGGCTCAATGTGTATGCTTCTTCTTCTTCTTTTTTGTACTCCTTTTTTCCTGATTTGAACATAAGGCATAGCATTGATCTTGGTCAGTGCCTCCATGACCATTGATGGCTGTGCTGGTGGTAAGGAGGAGAGGACAAAGTGATGCGTGGAAAGAGACAACACGAAAGGAAGGGGATGCATATGATAGCTTCTTCCTCGATTTAGTAGACAATACCATCTCTGTATCTAGAGTGGCCCTAACACGAAGCACTACATGGTTGAATCTACACAAAAGCTATGAAAAATAACAATGCCTAGTAACTAACCATCTTAGATGGCTAAAGGCTACCAGTCATGGATATCGGGTGCTGCTGTGCAAGCCCAAGGCGTTGTCTGTTGTGGCTGCTTTTTGTTAGCTTGTGGCCCCTGGACCGCACCTTCGTAGGCAGGAGTAGTCACACGGTATGCTACTTATTGTTGAACTGAGAATTTTATACCCAGGGTTTCTAGCATACCCATCTGCTAATTCATCATTTTGCTATGTTTCAACAAAATCTTGTATTTTTTGACAAACAATCTGTTATCGATCATCATGTGCAAACAGTACCACCTGTGTTTCTTGAATCTTGATATCAAAGATAAATGTAAAATTGAATTTTTGCAGGATTACCTAAACTTTATATGTACTGCATGCATGATTATGTATGTAATTCTTTTGAAACATTGCAAAATGTTGGATTACCGTATTTTTTCTAATGGGAATATCAGGACCTCTGGTCCTTTTCTGTTTGCCCTGGTTCTCTTTTTTCACCTTTTTCTCGACTACTGGTATTCCTTATCTATGCATGGTCAATTTTCTTCTATTCTCTGTTTTATTTGTATAGTTTATACCCATGCCAAGCCAGAAACCGTATTGTTTCGATTCAGTATCTCCATCCGGCGGAGGACAAGGCCACATGTTCAAGAAGATTTTTAACTTTGCATCGCGTTTTTCAATTTGGGCCTTTGATCAGTGTAGGGAAGGCTCGAAGTGAGCTTACTGAAACATAAATCAATAGATGCTGCTAGTTGTCGAATGATTTGCATTTGCATAATATGGGATCCAAGTATTGCATCTGTTGCTAGTGTACTGCTATCTCCTGGCAAGAGGTAAACCTATGTACGTTAATAGTGTCTGTAATTAACAGGAAGCGTATCTGTTAGAGGTTTGTCTGACATTAGTATATTATACGGCTATGCAATTCAAAAGAAGGAAAAAGATTCATCTGATCGTTTGTTATAAAAGCAAGGCATGTCTTATGCCGATGCATGATGTGAAATTTGCTTCCATGTGACAGCTTTATATGTATGATGATATGCTGTGTAAGAAGTTTTTTATGATTTCATCATATGAGATTTCTTTCTATATACCTCATTTTATTGGGATTTTGCAGGAAACATTTCCAACACAGGAACTGCAGTATGGCGGCAAGACGCAACGTTCGGTACTCACCTCTTTCAACAGAGGAAAGGGATGACAATAATCTAAGTGATGGCGATGTTGACCGCCGGTTCACTTACACTCCAAAATCCTTGAGGAAGATTCCGTGGAAGTCAATTGCCCTAGCAATATTTCTCCTCCTACTAGGGACTTCACTTCTTTTCCTTTCATACTTCATATTCACGGGTCACATGGAGGGTGATAATTCTCAGGCATATGGTCTGTTGTTCCTGGGGTTCCTTGCATTTCTTCCTGGTATGTTATGAATTCTATCATTATTCACTTTCTTTAGATTTGAATATACCTATTATAGTGTAGTTAACTTCTCAGTCATATCCATTGCAGAGAGAAATTCATAGGTTTAGAAAAACTTGGAAAATTTTAAATGAAATGAGGCACTTCACAGTGTTTTTATTTATTCATTATGGATAATAGACAGTTGTGTTACAAGCAGCGCTTATGATATTTACTGGCCACTCTTTGGCTTGTCAATTTGCATCAGTTATGTGCCTTGCTATGATTATGCATGGACACCTCAAGAACATGTTCCAATTTTTCTGAAATATTTACATGTTCTGATACTAGCCTACCCCAACTTGCTTAAGATAAAAAGGTTTTGTTGTTGTTGTTGTTATTGTTGTTGTATTTACATGTTCTGATATCATTGCAGGTTTCTACGAGACTCGAGTTGCTTACTATTCATGGAGAGGAGCACCAGGATACACTTTTGCGTCGATACCTGATTATTAGCTTTCAAGTTTCCTCACCGGTGCAATCTCCCTCCATTTCGAATGATTTGTTGTTCTAGCTTTTCCTAAATCAAATGTATCTATTGTTGACCATCTATTTCTAAAATTCATAAAAACAACATATGTGAATGTAGAAATCATTCAAGGTTGCAATATCACATTCATGAGATTCTTGGCTTTTTTATTCTGGATTCATATGACTTCATCTTATTGACGTGTTACTAATAAAGTTTTTGGAATACTTTATCAAGTTTGCACACATTCTATATCCTCTGTTAAAATGGGCATCGCTATGGACAGCATCCGGGTCCTTAGATACATGTCCTAGGTGGACACGCTTTGGTGGCGATGTGAGCGAGCTGTACTCATGGAGTTCGAGTGGTGTTCGAAAGAGGATTAGTGGAGACTGTAGTACCAATTTTGTACTGGTCCGAGCCGGTCGTTCATGTTGGGGCGATGTTGAGACTGTAGTACCTGGCGAAAGATGAGACGGCTATTTTGCAAAATCAAATGATTGTTTAAAAAAAAAAAGAAATCAGCGCCTCATCTCTCCCCGTCTCCCCGTCCATTGTGGCAGGTTCATTAAGTCTCCTGGTGCACGCGCTGTGTACAGTACTTTTTTCTTGGAGATAATAAAACAATGGCAGGTTTTTTTAAGTTATGGCCTTGCAGGGTGCATTACCTACAATTGGATGATCTCGCCCACATGCTGAAATAAGCAAAAGCATGTGAGGCCTGGGGATTGAAGAAACTAAGCAAACAGGATGCGCAAATGGGTTATACCTTTCCAGGCATAAAAAGACACGGTTTAGTTACCTCTCCTATGGCGGGACTGTTCACGCGAGTTCAAGTCGCCGTCTTAGCATAAGTGCTTGCATTTCTGATAGGCAGAATGCCCGTCAACAGCACTAATGTTCTTGTAATCACTTCGTCAATTTCAGGATCTGTCAGCTTAGACAACTCTCAAGGTATTCATAAGACTACGTATAGGATCAGGGTGCTTGCATGTATGTGACCATCTCGTTATTCTTACCCTTTTTTTCTCGTGAAGATGCAGGCATGCACAAAGGACGCCAAACAAGGAAAAATGCTATATCCAGGCAATGCTAATTAACAGGAGGTGTGGTGCTTTTTTCTCCCATGGCTATTATTTTCTGTTGCTGCCCAGTCTCTTTATGCAATAACATTTTTTTTCTGCCCCTACCTCCCCTTCCCACAGCGGCCGGCGGTTTGACGTCGACCGTGCGAAAGGGAGAGGCACGGGCCCGCACGCCATCGCAGTCCTGGCTTCATTGATGCATGCACGTACGCATGCGTGCTTTGGTCGCCATTGTTCCGAGATTTGAGAAACGCCATTGCTGTCCTCGCTTCATAGATGCTTGCACGAACGCATGCGTGCTTTCGTCGCCATTGTTCTGAGATTTGAGAGGTTTCTTTTCCTTCTCAAATCTCGTCATAATTTGTACATTTATTGTATTTGGTTGGCATTGTGCTTAGCGAACAATGGAGCAGATTAGGCTTCTTTGTTCGCGATGTCTCAATTGAAATGTGTTAAGATCCTTTTCTTCTTCTGTACATTGGGACGTTGCTGTGCTAGATGAATTTAATGATAGAAAAGGTGCTACAAATCCTAGATGTTGAGCTGGGAGGACCAAATAAAAAGCAAGATGTTGGTAACCACCGAAAATTTTAGAGAAGGAAAGATGATATCAATGTTCGTGTGTGTGCCCATGTTTCAGCGTTGGGCCACTGTACTGATCTAATGAAAGACTAGAATAATATGCAGTGCATGTGCAGAGAACTACAATAATAAGATGAAGATCTGTGTTCGTCAAGCATAATAGCAAGCTCGTAGATTATCTTCATTCCACCAGGTCAACAACCACTCTGTTTTATGGTATTCAGCTCTCTAGATGGCATGCGGCATATTTCTATTCTCAAACCATCATCTTTCACCACATAGTGTTTCCCAGAGTAATTCCGCTCGAAACAAAATGGGAATATGTTTTACTCTCTGACGGAAAAGAAATATTGGCATAAAAAATTATTCTTGATTGCATGAATTGTTCAGGGCATTCCTTCATCGAATTATTCCCTAATTTATTTGCCCAACATAACATTTGTTAAGCTATCGATTCTCTCCAGCTCATTGCCGGTTGTCCTCCTAACGATTCATTGAGATTTGCTTCTCTTTGACCCTCAAAATCCTTCAACAAATGCAGATACCCCTTGGAAACACGGCATCTATCTGTGTGTTGCATAACATCCCCCTACCAACAGTACAAGACAATCTGATTAACCATATTTTTCTTCAATTGGAATATCTTGCTGCATTATGTAAACCGAACATGAACCTTCTCTGAAGTTCATAGTGGCATCCCATCTTGCAAGTAATTCTTTGTCTAGGAGAAAATAATGTAGTTCATAGTCTATGATAATGCCCATAATTCTGAATGCCAACCTACCAGCGAGCACATGCTCTCAAAACTAGTCTATCAATCATGAACCTACACCATTATATAGCAGAGCAGCAGCTGCCTTCTCGATCCATACCCTCTCTTTTCAGGTCTCTTAACACCGTTTGCGTTTCCTGGATACACTCTGGTAGCTCCCCATTCTGCTAATCCAGTTTCTTTGTACATTCCTGTGTTTAGCTGCAAATGCTCTTAGTTTTTGGCACCACCCAACACCATCGTCAAGATCATTTGAATGCTTGCTGGAAACATACATAATTCTGTTTTCTTGTGCTTGCAGATTGGGCCTTCATTTCAACCGCAATACAGCATAGGTAACTTATCTTGGACACCAGAAGCAGCATACGCACACAAGTATCCGTCACCATGGGTTCATGTGCTTCCAAGTCTGCCATTGACCAGAGGCGGCCAGCGAGGTATTACACCAGAGGACGAAGAGGCCGCACCCGTGCCCGGTCCATCATGCCAGAGGCACCCGATTCACAGTTGAGAGATTCCAGAGGTCGCATGACTGGCTTCTCTATGAGTGAGATTGTCCATGTCGAGACTGGGAACAGTGGCAAGTCAGAGCATTCCAAGACATTCCACCTGACGCAGATGCAGTGGCACCACAGCCAGAGAGATCTGAAAGGTAAAATTTTACTTTCTGCCGATAAGTAAGAGGCAATGAATCAACCAAGTTTTCTCATACTGTTGTAGGTTGCAGCAACGAAGATGCCTGGTTTGATTCCGTCAGTATTCTTGAAGATGATTCTGATGATGAATTCAAGAGTGTCAGCGGAGGTGAGAATATCGAACGCTTAAGCCATTTCGGAACTAAGAGTGGTCGTTATGCAAACTTAATCTCTCGAATTTGTAGCTGTAACGCTGAAGATTTGAATTTTGCTACAGACAGCACTCCATCCATGGATGAAAATGAGAGCCCTGACAGCGTTTCTCGTTTTGCTGATGCACTCAATCGCATTGGAGACATATGCCGTGGAGTGCCCATGACATTATCTATCGAACAGTACCTGAAAAGAGATAATGGTATGAACAATTACGCCTCAAAATCGTAGCCATTACAAAATCCAACACCTACAGTATTATCTGATATTCTTGTATTGAAAGGTGATGATCCTGGACGTAGGAGCCAAAGCATGTCCTTGTGCGCCACGAAGTGCCTACCAACCTCCTTTAGCTTCAAGGGCTTGAAGGAAAAAAATGATACAGATGATAATAATAAGGAGAGCACCACTCCATCCCGCTTACGCAAGCTGCTGCACTCTATCAGCTTCAATGACAGGATGCAGCAGTTGACAGGTGGTAGCCCAGCAAAAAAGAAGTCAACAGTCATCCATGTCTCATACAAAAGAACATCATGTGATGGCTGTGAAGATAGCAATGAACCCAGTAAGTCTAGTGTCTGTTTTGTTTTAAAGCTCCTCTCAATCAATAAGAAAAAAAGCTCCTCTCAATCGAGCTAATGTTCTCAGTCCCTTTGTAGGTAAATCTAAGAAATATGTTGTCCGTCCAAAGGTAGGGCAAACAATCCCATGTGGAGGAGACAAGCCCACAACAGGCTGTTGGTCACGGATAGATCCATCCCTCTTCAAGTTGAGGAGTGAAACCTTCCTGAAGTATGACAAAAAAAAACTCATAAATAATATATAATGCTATCTTATCCTTTTGTAACTACAAGCATTGGATTTCAGCTGTATCGACTAATCCTCTTATGTCACTCTTTTTTCAGAGACAAGAAGAAATGTGCAGCTCCAAACTATGCTGCTTATTATCCGATAGGCGTGGACTTGTTCGCCTGCTCCAAAAAGGTTCATCACATTGCTCAGCACATTGATCTTCCACAAGTCAAAACGCACCATAAGCTCCCGTCACTTATGATTGTTAACATCCAGGTATTCCCCTGCAAAATGACATAAAAATTGGTATAGCTTGCTTATTATTTCTCCCTCAGTCACTCTCATGCACAAACTTCCCTTTTATTCTTATCACAGATGCCTACCTATCCTGCTGCTATGTTCCTTGGCGATAGCGATGGAGAAGGCTTGAGCCTTGTCTTGTACTTCAGGATATCTGAGTATTTTGACAAGGAGGTTTCAGAACATTTCAAGGAATCTATCCTGGTTAGTATTTTTAATTCTCCATCTTTCTATACTCCACAAACAGATCTATTTTGCATGATTTAATAGGACCATTATTACTGCAGAGATTTATCGAGAATGAATCTGAGAAGGTAAAAGGGTTTGCATCAGAATCTACTGTTGCTTACAGAGATCGGTTGAAAATTATGGCTGGATTGGTCAATCCAGATGACCTCCAGTTGAGTTCAACGGAGAGGAAACTTGTCCACGCATATAATGAGAAGCCAGTCCTCTCACGACCCCAACATAATTTCTACGAGGTACAAAGTGATGTTCCTAGTTTGAATTACTCCCTCCGTTTCAAAGTAATTTTTCATTCTGGTTCTGTACCTGGACAAGATCAAAATGACAAATGATTTTGAAATGGAGGGAGCAGAAAGCAACACACTAAACTCTTTAAATGGTGTAAAGGTGTGTGGTATTATTAATCAATAACGTAGAGATACTGATATACTATACATGTATTTGATGCATAAGAATATTTTGGAACCTGAAATACCAACTTTATGATTTCAATCATCGTTCCTTGAGTAAAGGCAGAAGGATGTTTTATTCAAAAACGAAATCAAAACAAATGTCCCCTGAAGTCTAGAAGAGTATTTCAATGTTTTAGACATACTTCCACAATTTATCACTCAGAATAACTTAGAATACTACAACCTATTAATGTTTCATCTCGTACCTCACCAGGGAGAAAACTACTTTGAGATAGACCTTGATATACACCGGTTCAGCTACATCGCGAGGAAGGGACTGGAATCATTCAGGGAACGCCTAAAGCATGGCATCCTTGATCTGGGTTTGACAATTCAGGTAAATATCCCTTTCGATTTTTTATAACAAAGATGCAACTATCAGCAATCTCCTTCACATTCTACTATTTATTTGCATAATAATTGAGATAAACTTCAAATTCATCAAAGACTGACAATCATAGAGTTAATCATTTTTCTCACATAGGAAATTTTATTTCAGAAAAGATTACATCGCTTGCATTAATAACTACAATGCAGTTGTTTGTTGATACTCCTTTGTTTAATTCGTTATTATGTTGCAGGCCCAGAAGCAAGAGGAACTCCCTGAGCAGGTCCTCTGCTGCGTTAGGCTGAACAAGATTGATTTCATTAACCAAGGGCAAGTTCCAACGATAGTCACAGTTGATGACAAGTGACATGTTTTGATCATAGTGATTGCACGTGCAAGCTGTTGGAAGGCTAGAGTTATTGAAATCATGAGAAAAAGATCCCAAAAAGAAAACAAATGCTAAGACTGACGACCCACATCTTAGTTTCTGCTACCAATTCTTCTGTTCTGCCTCCTCTTAGGCATGAAAATTCACCTGTAATTACAATAATGAATTATAAGTCGAAACGACCCCCGGGTGTTGGTCATGGTTCTAACCTTTTCCACTCAGTTTTCTTTGTGCAACATGTTACTTTCCTGCTTAGAAAAAAAACATTATGTTGGCCTGTCCCCAGCTTTATCATTCAAGAAATTGGCCGCTGAATCCATTTAGGTGCAGAATATGCATATGTTAGACAGAAATGCAATCTGTGATCACCTGACCAGATCTTGCAGCATGCCAATACCATTGTACCACTTCATGGCAAATCCAGGTGAACACGTGCGACACACTAAGGGGACAATGCAGGATTTGCCCTTCTTATGGCTGACCACCATCCATTTGCATCCCTTACCAATGTCTTCCATCTTTTAGACGACTTAGATACAAACTAGCAATTTGCCCGTGTGTTGCAACGGGGACTATAAATTTGCACAAGATACTGAATGGATTAAGAGTGTGCTACTTTTGTGTGATGGATCAATTTACTGACAATATGGACATTTTCAGACGGTAGTAAACTATAAATAGAAGCAGAAACATGATGGATGACAAATGATGATGTTACCCATCTTTCTTAAAGACAACACATCTACATTTAACAAAATAAATGAATGATCAAGATGCACGTGTTATTTGATCAACGCAGGCTCTTATCCTAAGTCATTTGCCTTGTACAAAAGTGGGTGCTCCCCTTCCTTGATGTATATGCAGGGTGTACTCTGGTTTCAGACAATCTGCAGTTTTTTTTAAAAAAGTTCAGATTAAGTGTTGAGGCTCCAGGTTTGATTGAAGAACTGTAAGAAAACATTTGATGAGGAACACAGAACTAATTGAAAACTGTATTGGTTTCATCATCACCAAGATGCAATGTAACAGTAAAAATGTCAGTTCACTTTATATTTTCGTTTTTTTCCATAATGGGAAAATAAAGCAATTTATTTTTTCTGGTGCAGAGAACACCTATGTGGTGCCAAATAAATTCAAAATATTGGTAGGATTAGGGAGATCACTTAGTAATTCAGAGCTAAACTTCAGTTCATGAGTGGCCAAGAGTATAGACATCATAACGAGTATAGAAAGCCATATTAACATATCTGCAGATAAACTCTTAATATAATTAGGGGGCAGTGCTACAGTAGTCCCTCCTCCCAAGTCTTGCATCCTAGGGTGCAAGACTAGAAATCGATCTTAGCCTTTGATTTTGTTAAAGTAAAAAGTACATAAAAAATAGAAAGTTTCCATGCGAAGATAGGAAGTTTCTGCCTTGCTTTGTTTCTTAAACAAACTTTCCAAAATGAAAATCCGGTCATCCTTTCAGCCACATGGCAACCTCCAAAAATGAAAATCCGGCCATACTTTCCCAAAATGAAAATTGGGTCATAGTTTCCACGTTGCCATGCACCACGCATACACAAGGCAAAGTTTCCATGTTCCAAAAGTGAAAATCCGGTCTTTGACATTGCCACTTTCCAAAAACAAAAATCGTCGACAAAGGTATGACACAACATAAAAAATCTCTTGTCATGTTTTTTGTTACATATTTGTCACTTGTTTCCTCCTCTATGCAGTATGCACCACACGTGCACATAGACTCAAATTGTCTTGCTTTTCTTGACACGTCAAAGAGTTTTCTACTTAACATGATATTTTTTTCTTATGGCAACCAATCAACAAAAATATCGACTAAATATCCCTTCACGTAGTTTGTTTCTTAAAAAAAAATTACTTCCTAAAACAGAAAAATATAAAGTAACAAAATTACTTATGGGTGAAGTCTTGCACCAAAGGGTGCAAGACTTCATTTTTTGCCTCGAGATCTACTCAAATGGACGGTCCAAAGTTATTTGGGACTACCTTAGCGGGAGCCTAATTAGGACTTCTGACTGAAGGTGGTTTCCATATCAACATATATGCACAAACCCAATCTTTTACAGGGTAACAGAGCTTCACCAGTTGCAATTATCAATTTAAAACTTATCAATGAATGAGGAAGTAATATGTCAATCAGTATGCAACTATAAATCCGCTAGACGTTTTACGGCATGGAAATTTGCCTGTTTCGGCTTTTCTGCTCATTACGTGAACCTCCCAGCATATCTGTTTCTGGTGATGAGACGTGAAAAATTATCTTCCTTGACCAATTTGATGCTGATCCATCATAAACATCAGCAAGAACGGACCTGCTTGATGTCGTCAACGCCAGCAGCGATGAGGTATAGGCGTGCAACTCGTAGTAGAATTGACACACGGCGTGCAGGCGCACGAGGCCGATCGAGCCCCAGCGTGATGAGCACGTCTGTCTTCATGCTAGCTGGGTTCGTTCTCGGTATGGTTCGTGGCCTCGTGGGTAACTGCATGGCGCCATGGTGGATGCATGACGCGGCGACGGCGTCGAAGAGGGAAGCGCTGTCGATTCGTTCTCGAAACTGCTGTGGGCGTTCCAGGGCTTGCTGTGGTTCGCGTACGCGGACTCACTGCCGGAGGAGATGAAGAAGTGCCATGCATGTACCAGCAGTCATGTCATGTGCTCGTTGCCGCGCGCGCGCGGACAGGTACGGCATGGACAGCCTTAAGCTCGAATAAGTTGTGCAAGTAGTACATCGGTGTTGGCCATCGATCAGATCCTCGCCGAGCACCACCATTTGTCATGGGTCGACGGCTTTGATCATCTGAGGCCACAAACTGCCTGGAGGAGCCCGTCCAACGCGCAAAGGAATACAACGGACGCGTACGAACACGAACGAATTACCCGTTGCTTTTACAATGAACTGCTGTGCTTGGCGGTACAAACAAAAGGACGCGACCTGTTCGGTGAAGAAACCGCAAAGATTACCACCACTACCCAAAATAATAATTCACCAATCGGCGCCACTTCGCCGTGGAAGGAACTGCCGTCTTTTCCCCAGTCATAAATAGCAGGCCCTGCGGCACCCAGAGTGTCACATACCACACAACTTCCCGTTTCTTCACAGGCGAACATCCATTAGGAAGACGATGGCGCCACGCTGTGTCTCCCTCGCGTTGCTGCTGGCCGCTCTCATCGGCGCATGTTGCCTCTCCGCCGGCGTCGCCACCGCGCCCGACCCCTGCGGCGGCGCCCCTGCCGTCCCCGAGAACCTTCGAGGTCGGCGGCATGGAGGTCTGGGTGGTGCCGCATGCTCCGGACGCGTACAACCACTGGGCGTCCAGGTACCGCTTCCTCGTGGGCGACGTCCTCCGTAAGATCCTCCAGTTCATGTATTCGTTTCATTTCGTTCACAAATGGCAACCTTGCTAACTCGTTGCTGATCTTTGCCTTTGGGATACTGCAGATTTCAAGTTCGTATAACTTCGTATAAT
>LAPY01001834.1:0-10885 GCA_000970635.1 Eragrostis tef
GATAGGTTGAAAGCCTTGCTTGATCCAGACATAATTTAGTTAAAGCATAAGTTGCAGCAAACAATTTAAAGAAGTATGTTCAAGAGGAAAGAATTTTGATGGATGTTTAATAAAGGATGCAAATATGTTATGATTGGCATAATATGTAAGTAGTCTCTAGAGTGACAAGAAAATATCATCACACACTCAAATTGTTTTGAAATAAATCACACACTATATTAAAAAATAAACTGTGTTTAAACTCTTGAAATGATGTAAAAATAACTCAAATAAACTATGCATTTGCAAGCCTAGCCGTGAAAATGCATAGAAAAGATTTAAACAAATTTCTAAAAAAAGGTGAGAGTTCTGTATTATTAGAATTGCATAGAAAAAATCAATTATATTCAGTTTGCTTGGTTTAATAAAGGATGCATATATGTTAAGATTGATATAATATGTAGGTATTCAGCAGAGTGACAAGAAATCATCATACACTCAAATTGACAGACTCGGCGAAAAATTTCTTCAGTCAGTTAAAGCTATGATAGAAATACTATAAAAATGAGGTTCAAAAGAAATACTATAAAAATGGAAATAAAGTTTGTTTAAATTTTTCAAATAATGTAAAAATAATCCAAATAGTTTAACAAGTCTAGCCGTGCAAATGCGCGGGCAGGCATACTAGTTTAGTTAAAGATACATAATTATATTTCGGAACCGCATTTTGTCAGCTAAACCAGAAGCAACTTTGGACATAACAGTGTTGTCAATGTAGAACCAATCGCAACAAGTCGCTCATTGACCGGATTGAAAGAAAGGAAGTTCACCTATAAGTAAATTGACGGGAACTACGGCAGGCCTTACGTCCTGCCTGAACATTTTATTGAGAAACCAAACTGTACAAAAATTACACGCCCATCAATCGGAGCCAATAAAAAGAAAAGACTATACAAACAGCTGTACAAAAAGGAAAAAGAAACCCAAGCTGTGCGACAGCGGTGAGTTAGTGATTTACATAATGGACAGACTAGAGAAAAAGCTCTCCCAAGCAAGCAAGACATTTTTACATTCATATTTACATGTGCGATAAGTCCAAAGCTTCAAGTCTTCAGAGCAGCGCCTGATAATTGTTCTGTTGTTCTCATGTTCGGAGCGGAACACCGATCAGTTATCACCTATAAGTTCACCTATAATCACCATGCACATGTATTTCTCTACCAAAGTGCTTCTATTTATCACTTGTTTCCTTTTTTTTTGTGATTACATAGTACAACTCAGACACTTACAAACTATTTATCTCTTGTTTGTACACATCTCTTCTCCCCGAAAAGTTTGGACTCAGTCAGAAAACTCGACCTCATCCGGTGTCCCAAAACATGGTTGGAACTATGATAAGTGCAACATAAGGCTATGATTCCCGTACACGGCTGATTATCTGAAACTATAAATACAAATATAAACTTCATGCGAGTATTTACGCCGCACAAGCCAAAGTGACATCCTCAACGACACCATCATCATTCTCGACACAGAACAAAGTCATCAGTCTACTTGTAGAAAACTGTTTCGATTCAGTAAAGCGACGTGAACCTGAACTGTAAAAGGGGTTACCAAACAGGTGAGGAAACCGGTAATCAACAAACCGCACTACTCTAGCCTCTAGGAGAACTGAAGAAAATAAGCAACGATTGTAATTAACTCTCGCTAAGTGAACTAGCTGCTCTCGGAGGACTTCACCAAGCTCCAACGTTCGCTTGCAATTCGAAACCACCGTCTATCTTTTGCCCAAGTCCGGCCGGCTTAGCTGCACAGCTCCGTCGTCGATTGTTCTTCACATGAGCCAGCCACGCCAGAGACAAAACACCAACGCTGTGCATCTCTGCTTCATTATTTTGGCTGGCACGCTGTGTTTTGCCGTTTGCCCAAGACGCGGGCGTGGCGTGCGATACGTCGACGATTCGATATCACGCAGTCACTCTCGATGGATGGTGGCGCACAGACGCGGCGAGGACCGAGCTAGGAGGATCAAGCGGGTCCCTCCCAGGCTCCCAGCCCACGCGGCATGGTGATGACGTGGCCCTCCTTGACCGCCGAAAGAGCTACCAGAACAAATGGCAGGTCTCGCGGTCGGCCGGCCGCCTGACTGCGCGTTGGCCCGCACGACCGCAACGTCCTCTGTTCGCGCCTGCCGCTGGTGGCGCGACGCGTTGGCGTTTCTCTTGAGAGCTGAGAAGCGATTAATTAGGCACCGGCGTGCCATCACTTTGGACTTTGGAGAGCAAGGAATCTGGGAACTAGACACGCATGATGGTTAGGCTTCCGTGTCTATTTGGGTACGAAGCGGAACCTTTCGAGCGGGACGCATCCAAATTAATTAGTACGACACTGGTTTGCTCGGTAATTTGTCTCACTCTGACAGACAGGAGGAGTACCCATGGGCAAGGCTTGGTTTTGACTATTGATTTGACTGTTGCCTGCCTCGGCAGTGGACCGGGCGTTGACCGATGACGATGTAGGTGGCGTTGACATGGCCGGAAGTCAAGAGGGAAGGTAGTTGACCCCAAGCAGTGAACGAAAGTGTAGTGTCCACAACCAACGGGGCATCATGCAAGTATTTGCTTTTTGTCAAGGACCCCGGCCAGGGAGCTGGCGCACCAGCCAGCGTGCTTGCTCTGTGCGTTTTATCAGGAACAGATATTTGGCCTGTGCTCGTACGAGTGAGCAGCTACCATTGCGACCCTTCTTAATTAGGAGTAGATCCAGTTGATGTAACCTGTGGCCAATTATCTGTCGACGGGCTGTCAAACTCCTGCTACTTGTAGCGAAGCTTCACGGGCGCGGAATTCCAACACGTACGTACGTGTGGCTAGTAAAATCATACTATCACAAAACGGGAACCACGAATTTCTCACGACGACGAGCTGTATGGGCGAGATGAGAATTCGGATCGGTCAGGGACTTTACAAGAGAAGAGAACGGTCCGTCGCAATCCAATTCATGATCGCAATCCGGTAGATAGTGAGAGGTCGCCATTAAGCAAAAGAAATGCACGTCTTATCTTCGTTCAAACGGGCCGGTTCGATCAGCATATGGAGGTCGGCAGGACAGGCAGAAAAAGAGAGACGAATGTTCCACGCCAAAGTAGCAATCCGCAACTGTGCACGCCCACGATTAGTTGACCGCAACGTCCTCTGTTCGCGCCTGCCGCTGGTGGCGCGACGCGTTGGCGTTTCTCTTGAGAGCTGAGAAGCGATTAATTAGGCACCGGCGTGCCATCACTTTGGACTTTGGAGAGCAAGGAATCTGGGAACTAGACACGCATGATGGTTAGGCTTCCGTGTCTATTTGGGTACGAAGCGGAACCTTTCGAGCGGGACGCATCCAAATTAATTAGTACGACACTGGTTTGCTCGGTAATTTGTCTCACTCTGACAGACAGGAGGAGTACCCATGGGCAAGGCTTGGTTTTGACTATTGATTTGACTGTTGCCTGCCTCGGCAGTGGACCGGGCGTTGACCGATGACGATGTAGGTGGCGTTGACATGGCCGGAAGTCAAGAGGGAAGGTAGTTGACCCCAAGCAGTGAACGAAAGTGTAGTGTCCACAACCAACGGGGCATCATGCAAGTATTTGCTTTTTGTCAAGGACCCCGGCCAGGGAGCTGGCGCACCAGCCAGCGTGCTTGCTCTGTGCGTTTTATCAGGAACAGATATTTGGCCTGTGCTCGTACGAGTGAGCAGCTACCATTGCGACCCTTCTTAATTAGGAGTAGATCCAGTTGATGTAACCTGTGGCCAATTATCTGTCGACGGGCTGTCAAACTCCTGCTACTTGTAGCGAAGCTTCACGGGCGCGGAATTCCAACACGTACGTACGTGTGGCTAGTAAAATCATACTATCACAAAACGGGAACCACGAATTTCTCACGACGACGAGCTGTATGGGCGAGATGAGAATTCGGATCGGTCAGGGACTTTACAAGAGAAGAGAACGGTCCGTCGCAATCCAATTCATGATCGCAATCCGGTAGATAGTGAGAGGTCGCCATTAAGCAAAAGAAATGCACGTCTTATCTTCGTTCAAACGGGCCGGTTCGATCAGCATATGGAGGTCGGCAGGACAGGCAGAAAAAGAGAGACGAATGTTCCACGCCAAAGTAGCAATCCGCAACTGTGCACGCCCACGATTAGTTATGCGATATGCGATGAGTCGATCCCTAATAATTATGCAAATCACGTCTCATCACAGAGACAGAAGAATCGCGTCACGGCGGAGCACACGGCCCCGATCGGGGCGTGGCGCGCAGCCGCGGAGAGAGGATGGATAGTCTCGCTCGCGTGGCCCCTGCCCTGCACGCGCCGTGGAAAATTCTTGGATACGCATGCAGCGGCCACCGTTTTGACTCACTCGACCTGCTGTGCCACGTCGGACGTACGTACGCTGCTGCGGCCCCTGCTCTTGCAACGCTCACGTGCACTGATCGATGACCGATGCAGTGACGGCAGGCTCACATCTCAATCGTGCCACGACACGGCGAAGTACGCGTCCGAGGCCCTACGAGCAAACTGTTCTTCTCTCATCGTTAACAGCAAGAGCACTGAGAGCGAGCAACGGAAACCGCTAACCCCAAAGCAGCAGTCACGTGCGCGCAACTCAACATGGACGAGAACACAAGCAGCACTGTTAGTTATCACTGATCTCACACTAATCAGGCTCGAGCTCGGGGCTTGCTTTTCGTTCACATGACATGCCTGCAGAATTAGGTATGGTAATCATTACTCCACAAGGAGCAACGAGTGCGCAGAGGAATCCGGGAAGGACCAAAAAATAAAGAAAGAGCAAAAATGGGAGTGAGGGCGTGGAAGTGGAAGTGAGAGCGCCCCCCACACGTGATCAGTGATCACCCAGAGGTCCTCTTGCAACCTCACTGCAAAAGTGCAAACTCAACCGATACGTGCCGCGAGGATGCCTTCTTTGGGCGAACGACGACTGAATAATCGTCTCAAAAGTTAACTACACTACGACACTAAGATGCTCTTCTGCCAAATGTAAAAGCGTAAAGTGCTAACTGAATAACATTCATATATATAACCTTTTTCCCTTCTCGTAACTTTTATTTGAGGTAATTAGAGTAAGTGGACAAGGATTGAGACAGCCAACCATTATTACAGCATAGCCAATGATGTAGCATATCCGATCTCTCAAGCAGAGAGTACCATAGCTTATTGATTCCCACTGACCGGCATATCTTATCCTGAACAGTTTTTGCATCATTTGAACATGTGGCATATCGTGAGGCTGAATGAATTATGAGCTATAGCTAATTGTTCCACACTTTAGAGAATTTTCATTTCTCGCAAGCCTTTCTCCGCTTGATTATCAGCCCGCACGAGTGTGTGCACACTTGATTAAAGAATTTACAACTATACCTGCAAAATAGTCACACATATGATCGGTTGGTTAAGTTTTCGTGGTGGAATAAACCTATCTGGCTCCCCGTGATGAGGTGTTACATTTATGGCTAATTATTCTTAAAGCAGTTGACAGTGAGCCACAAGTGGTGACTTCATAAATCTTTAGAACAGTTAGCCCAGATTCTCGTATGTGTTCATATAGGGGTAGGATGTGATGAGGAAATCTTTCATAATCCTCCAATAGTGTGCAATGAACAAGGTCTTGGACCCAACAACAATGAACCAAAAAGTATTATGTGCAAGAGATCATTAGATTCTGACCTTCCACTTCACGATGAAATTTGTACCAATCTCGAAGGTCCAACTCAAATGTTATATATGGATGAAAAACTTGTGAACTCTACTTTGAAACACACGGAACTTCCATTGTAAGGATGAATGAGTTTTGAGCTAGTTAATTGTTCCACACTTCAGAGAATTCCCATTTCTCACAAGCCTTTCTGCGCTTGATTATCAGCCCGCACGTGTGTGCGTGCGCTATGATTGAAAAGACACAATGGCGGGTCTGGACGCCTGGTCGCACGACACGTTTGGCGTTTCCATTGATACGATGAGCTAGTGTGATTAGGCGCCAGAACGGTGTTTGTGCAGGCACGGCCCCAATGGCAAGCAGACACGTACGCCCTGCCAAATCACCATCACTTTCGAGCTTGCTAATTAAGCAAGGAATATCTAAAACTCGAAACCGCATGGTGTTAGTATACTCCTACAAGTTGACGCGAAAAAACACGCCGCGTGTGTTTTTGGTACAAGCAGGAGCTTTCGAGCCGGACTGATCACAACTGCAATACTACAGCTGATTTGCTTTTGCCTTTGGTTTTGACTTTCGATTTTCTTTTGCCCGCGTTGACAAGCTGGAAAGGTCAACAGGTGACGGTACGTAGTTGACCCCCATCTGCGGACTGTCGAAGTCATGCAGATCAGCCGCTTATCCACCACAGCTTGTGATTTCTGATATAACCAACCTTCACGGCCGGGCACGGGATTCCAACACGCGCGGCTAGCTAGCTATACGTAATAAAATCACCAAATTTCTCAAAGACTTGACAGCGCAGACGATCGACGAACTGGTTTCGCTGGTGTTCGTAATTCAAATCCGACAGGGACCTTACAAGAGAACGCTCAGTCAGAGAGAGAGAGAGAGAGAGAGAGAGAGAGAGAGCGCTCCGTGGCGACCCGATTCACTGTCGACGGTGAGAGCTCGTCGCGAGTAGTAAATAAAAGAAGTGCGCGTCTCATCCTGGTTCGTTCATACGGTACGGGTTCCATCAGCGCACGCGCGTAGAACACGCGAATTACCGGATCTTGGCAAGCATGGAAGAGGTCGGCAGGACGGGCAGAGAAAAGACGAATCACTGTTCGATGCCAAAAGTGACAGTAGTCGATCCGCATCTGTGCGCGCTCAATATACTCCTTGATTAGTTTTGCGATGCGATTAGCCGATCGTTAATTATGCGAGCCCATCTCACATCACAGAGCGAAATCACATCACGGCAACGCAGTCGGCCGGGCAGTCCGTACGTCAATCGGGGCGGGGCGTGGCGTGGCGAGCAGCCGTTTGAGTGGCCCCCGTTGGACGTACGCCGCTGAAGCCCCTGCCCTTGCAACGCTCACTCGCTCCCTTGTACTACTGCTGATGACCGGTGCCGTGACAGCGAACTCCCATCCCAAATCGGGCCACCACACGGCCAACCCAGTCCTGAGGCACGAGCAAACACGTCTTATCTCATCAGTTACAGGCTAACAGCAACAGCACTCCCTGATCGAGCGAAATAGACCATCAACCCGAAAGAAGCAGACGTCACGCATGCGTGTTATTACAGGACGGAGTTGCTAGTAAATTTGATCAACTGGTAAGTGCCGAAATTAACAAGCAGACTAACGGTAGGGTGTCAGAGTACTACGTAAGAAACGTGTTATTGAAAAGGACGAGAACAAGCAGGACTGGTCAATTACTAATCAGGTTCAGAGTTCGTTGCTTTGCTTGCTTCGCTCTCACGCCTGCGGAAATTAGGTACGCTAATTATGAGCAGTAGCCACGAAGCTTTACTACTCCACAAAGAGCACCGATCAAGAAGACCAGGACCAGGAGAATCCGGGAGGGGAAAAAGATGGGGAAAGAGGGAGCGAGTGCGTTTCGATCCGCACGTGGACAGCCCGCATCCGGAAAGGGGCGGCAACGGTGAAAGAGCAAGTGCCGACCACACGCACCCGGGATCACTGAGATCCTCTTGCAAGCTCACTGCAAAGTGCAAACACAACCGGTACTGCGATCCGAATCCGATGATGCCTTGTTTGGACGAACGAAGACTGAATAAATGTCTCAAAAGTTTCACTAGGTATATGCTCTTGTCGGCCGGGCACGGGATTCCAACACGCGCGGCTAGCTAGCTATACGTAATAAAATCACCAAATTTCTCAAAGACTTGACAGCGCAGACGATCGACGAACTGGTTTCGCTGGTGTTCGTAATTCAAATCCGACAGGGACCTTACAAGAGAACGCTCAGTCAGAGAGAGAGAGAGAGAGAGAGAGAGAGAGAGAGCGCTCCGTGGCGACCCGATTCACTGTCGACGGTGAGAGCTCGTCGCGAGTAGTAAATAAAAGAAGTGCGCGTCTCATCCTGGTTCGTTCATACGGTACGGGTTCCATCAGCGCACGCGCGTAGAACACGCGAATTACCGGATCTTGGCAAGCATGGAAGAGGTCGGCAGGACGGGCAGAGAAAAGACGAATCACTGTTCGATGCCAAAAGTGACAGTAGTCGATCCGCATCTGTGCGCGCTCAATATACTCCTTGATTAGTTTTGCGATGCGATTAGCCGATCGTTAATTATGCGAGCCCATCTCACATCACAGAGCGAAATCACATCACGGCAACGCAGTCGGCCGGGCAGTCCGTACGTCAATCGGGGCGGGGCGTGGCGTGGCGAGCAGCCGTTTGAGTGGCCCCCGTTGGACGTACGCCGCTGAAGCCCCTGCCCTTGCAACGCTCACTCGCTCCCTTGTACTACTGCTGATGACCGGTGCCGTGACAGCGAACTCCCATCCCAAATCGGGCCACCACACGGCCAACCCAGTCCTGAGGCACGAGCAAACACGTCTTATCTCATCAGTTACAGGCTAACAGCAACAGCACTCCCTGATCGAGCGAAATAGACCATCAACCCGAAAGAAGCAGACGTCACGCATGCGTGTTATTACAGGACGGAGTTGCTAGTAAATTTGATCAACTGGTAAGTGCCGAAATTAACAAGCAGACTAACGGTAGGGTGTCAGAGTACTACGTAAGAAACGTGTTATTGAAAAGGACGAGAACAAGCAGGACTGGTCAATTACTAATCAGGTTCAGAGTTCGTTGCTTTGCTTGCTTCGCTCTCACGCCTGCGGAAATTAGGTACGCTAATTATGAGCAGTAGCCACGAAGCTTTACTACTCCACAAAGAGCACCGATCAAGAAGACCAGGACCAGGAGAATCCGGGAGGGGAAAAAGATGGGGAAAGAGGGAGCGAGTGCGTTTCGATCCGCACGTGGACAGCCCGCATCCGGAAAGGGGCGGCAACGGTGAAAGAGCAAGTGCCGACCACACGCACCCGGGATCACTGAGATCCTCTTGCAAGCTCACTGCAAAGTGCAAACACAACCGGTACTGCGATCCGAATCCGATGATGCCTTGTTTGGACGAACGAAGACTGAATAAATGTCTCAAAAGTTTCACTAGGTATATGCTCTTGTGCCAAATGTAAAAGAGTAAAGTGCTACTGGGAGTATTTGATTAACCTTATGCCCTTCTTGTAACCTTTCTTTCAGGTAATTAAAGTATCAAGTGGACAAGGAGTGAGACAGCCAACCATTATTAGCCAATGATTTAGCACATCCGATCTCAAGCAGAGAGGACCGCACCTTAAATGATATTCCCACTGACTGGCAAGCATAGACTATCCGAAACAGTTTCCTACGATTTTTATTTTTGAAACACAGTACAATATCTATATGCATGCACACTTACCTCTATGAACGCACACATGCACCTAGCATTTGAAAATATGATATATTATTGTGAAACTGAATGAACTATACAAATTGTTCCACACTCTAAGGGCGTAAGAAATATTTTATATGCTAGGGACATGATTAAGGATGATATGGTTCCTATCAGAAATGGATCCAAGTGGATTTACAAAAAAAATTATGCATGATTACGAGTAAATATAGGTTATTCCAAGCGGATTTAGAAAAAAATACACTGCATGGATCCAAGTGTTCTAAATGGATTTCAGTGGAAACGATTAAAGATGTGATTAACAGTAAAACTTAGTTTCCAGCCTGTGCATGCAAGTAATTATTTGAGTTCTTTGATGCTTTTCATACTGCCGAATATCGGAATCAACAATGATAACAGAATTACCACAGCTGCTTTGTATGTAAAATTTAACTATTATTGTGCTTAACATGGATACTATTATTGTCTGTAACTATTAGTGTGCTTAACATGAACTGAACCGTGACCATACAAAAGTTGTAATTACAGGAAAAGAATTCACCCCTCGCAAAAAAGAGAGAAAAAGAATACACAACGAGGTGCTAAATGATGAAAGTAGCCAAAGACATATTATCGTGATAAATATGATCATGTAGATATTTCTCATGGTAAAGTCTTGATCGTAACACAAGTTCACATGCATTTCGATCCCTCCTTTACAGAAATAAAAAACATTTTCTTAGATGTTTTCTTTGTTTTATTCGTCTTCCAGAGTTTTGATGTAAACGGCCTATACTTCTTCAGATTTTAATAAAATTCTCTTTCATTTAAAAGAATAAAAATGTTCCCATGAAAATAAAAATTGACCAGATGAATTTAAATATGCCTACACAGCGGTCAAGGTTGAAGATGTTGAGTGCATATACCATTGGTCTGGTGGATCACCTAGCACTGAAAATCCACCAAGGCATGCGCTAAAAAATTAAAAAGGCATGCACCAAGTATATACTGGAGTTTCATGCATATTGAGTATTATATATTAGAGTTAATTAGGGGACCGATATAGGACTGTGTTATTGAGTTGAAGATTGCTACCAAGTACTATTCTCTCTGTCCTAGTTTAATTCACATTTCTTTAAATAATTGGTATTCTAACTTCCTAATACATATTTTTTCATTTTTTTAATATATCTTTATATTTATCTTTCTCCTCCTCGTTTCATGCATATTTACTATTACTAACTTTTTAGAGTTGATAGCAAGAGCTCAATTAAACTGAGATGGAGGGAAGGGAATACTAGTTTACTGAAAGCCAGAACTTATGGATCCTAGACGGATATTCCTTGTTCACACGAGGGAGGGGGATCCACCGGCGAGCAAACTACGTGACGAACCCCACCGCGTCGCGGCCACCGGCCGGCGGCCGCTACCGGGCACACGCACAG
>LAPY01001834.1:82168-96349 GCA_000970635.1 Eragrostis tef
AAGATTTACTCAATAGAGTAGTTTTTTTTTGGAAAAGGGGATCGTTTACTCAATCTGCTGGAGATGTGTGATTGAGTAAAATGGCAGTTTTTACTCGACGGGGGCCTTTTACTAAACCTGCTGGCATGCTCTAATCACCTACAATCGGTTTAGTTAATAATTGAGGGAGGAGTAATGAAAAGTGATATTAGCCTGAAATTATTCCCTGTTTGTGGATTAACTTTTTTTTTCTTTTGTTTTGAAGTGACATGTGATCAGTTGATGCTTTCTGTATTTCAAATGCACAAGAGTAGAAAGTATCTCAGAGAGAATATATGTACCAAATGCACTATGAGCAACGTCAATTGTCTCACGTTTGCTCGAAGCACAACCAACATACTCCATGTTCCTTTGGTTTGCTCAGAAATTCTCGTACGTATAACACTTCCTTTTGACGAGACGGACAGTGTACGGTAGAGACTCGGAATTCCAAATCAAAGGGGGTGTTCGTTTCCCCCTGCTAAAATGGCTAAAATTTTAGCCACGGAGAGAATATTAGCATTTAAAAGTATTAAATAAAGTCTAATTACAAAACCTTTTTACAAATAGAGGCTAATTTTCGAGACGAATCTAACGAGCCTAATTAAGCTATCTTTCGCTACAGTGATGCAGTAACCATCTTCTAATTATGGCTTAATTACGGCATAATTACCCTAATTAGATTCATCTCGCAAATTAGCACAGGTTCTACAATTAGTTTTGTAATTAGACTTTAATTAGTACTACTAAATGATAATATTCTAAATGGCTAAAATCTGGCTTAAAAAAACAAACATGCCCTAAGCGCCTAAATGTAGTGCATACGACGCAATGACTTGTATAAGCGTCAGGTCGCGGCTTTCAATTACCTGAGAGCTGAGATGGCGACGGCGAGCCCCGGCACCACGGCAACGGCCTGTTTGACCATGATGACCAAGGCCAAGGGAAGCTTCACAGTCCCAATCTGGCTTGCTCGGACCAGGCAGCGGCACCGGGACCGCGAGCGCAGCCCACGAATAACACACTCACAGCCGGGAGGGGAGATCGATTTCCGCGGATATCGCGCATCGGGCAGAGGCTGCGGGGAGGGGCCCGTATCCGGCGCCCGCGAACTGAGCGGGTGGGGCGCCGGCGGCGAAACCGGTAGTGCGTGGCTGCTCATTTCGCTCGCCCCTTCCCGCGGCTACATCGCGCCGCCTGACACCATGACCTCCCACAAGAGGGGAGTGGGAGCGGGCGGCCGGCGGGGGCAGAGAACAAGCCGACGGCCCGGGCCCGTTGGGTTTTTTTTTTTTTTGGAATTGGAATATCGATTCCATTAACCCTCTTAAATTCAATCCTTCAAAAAAAAAACCCCTCTTAAATTCAACTCACTCCCAAACCTTCCTAGCTTATCAGCTACTGCATTACAAGAGCGTGGCTGAAATACTACTCTGATATCACTGATGAGCAAACCAAAACTTGCAAGATCATAGCTCTGTGAATTCACTGATTGCATCCGTTTCCACCATGATCTTATCCATCCGGCATCACTACTTCACTAGCATACTTTAGAGCCTGCCAAACTTCTATTACCTCTGCATGCATGGCGTCGCTGCAGCCCTCAATCCTCCGGCTCCCTGCTCCCGAGCCCACTGTTGCACCATCACAGTCACAAACATCCACATTGACTTTCAAGTAATCAGCATCCGGCCTATTCCACTTGCTAGCTAACGTACTTTGTAAGATTTATGAAAACAGGACTGAAGCTCTGCATTGTGTTTCTGTATGAAGCTTGCACACACTGATGGTGTTTTCATTGCATCCCCAGCGTTAATGTCATTGCGGACGGACCACAGCTTCCATAAGCACGTCACAACCAGCACCTAGTACAAGAACAACTATCATGTATGGGAAATACAACATCAAATTAAAGAGACAAACCATAATGCATGGGGAATACAACATTATATCACGGTGCTAAATTTCATGTTGTGTCGCATTTTCTGTATTGAGGTATAAAAGTTTGAAATAGTCTATTTAACCGTATAGTGTCATGTGAACAAATATCACAATTTTGTAGTGTTTACGAGACAAAATCAAGTTTAGTTGTGTCATAGACACAAAACCACACTTGTAGACAAAGTTCATTAAGAAAAATGATAGAGTTTAGAACCATTGAATGCGAATTGGGCCGGATTCTCTGGTTTTGGCGGATGCTGACCATCGACACATCTGCAGCCATCTTTAAACTTTGTCAGTAAAGTGAACGTCGAGCGCTGACCTTTAGCCGAAAAGCACTGCCTGCTTGTTTCTATGCTCTTCTTCAATTCCCACCAAAACGATTCAAAAACCAGACTGCTCACTACTGCTCCTCCGATGGACATCACATATTGTATTACACACAAAATATTCAGGCTTTGATTATAAACATCATTTAATATATAAAAAAATTCCGCATTATTATTGTAAACATATTCCACCCATGTATATTCCTAGCTGACTTTCTTTTAAAAAGGGTATCCTGGCAGATTTGTTAGTTCAGCAGTTGGAGCTTATTATTATTTATTTGAACACCAGCAGTTGCAGCTAAATGTTCAGGTTAAGCTAGTAGTATGTCTGAACATTCTCTGGGCCCGTTGAGTTTAACACTTCTACCTTCTTGCTCCTGAACTTTATGTGTGTGTAATGATAATCTTGTAATTAAGCATGACAAAGTAGGACCTTTTGCTCTTAGTGCTTGCCTGCTTGGCATTCCTTGACAGGGCAATCTGATCGGCCAAGCATCTTAACAACCACCATCATCACGTTAGAATACTCCCATTTGCCAACCATCACTTCAACTTCTCCAGAAACAATTAAAGAAACCAACCTCACTTCCTATTCTCCTCTTTCTTTCTAGTCCTTTCCCTGTATGGGCATGCCAAGAGGTGGTAGATAAGAAGTTGCAACTTCCATGACCATTCCGTGTATACATCTCGTACAGAGGTTTCCGTAGTCAGAGGGGGAGAGAGAGAGAGAGACTTGCAGCAATGGAAGAGTTCACATTCCCCTGCGTTCCAGTGGAGCAGTGCAGCACCAAAATGCTCCCCTTCCCCCACCTCGCCTCCCCGTCGCCGTGGCTCGTGTCCGGCAGCGTTGACACGGCCGTGCACGAGCACGATCACCGGAGAAGCTTCTCGGCCGTGGAGCCACAAGCCGCCGGCAGCGACCACCACCACACGGTGGTCGGAGGGGGCTACCAACACCACGGCTCTTGGGAGGACTTCAACGAGGAGCTCGCCCGCGCGGCGCCGTCGTGCCCGCTGACCAAGGGGACGCCATGGACGGCGAAAGAGCCCTGGCTCGCCGGCGACGACGACGACTTCGTGCCGGCCGAGACGCGCAAGCACGCCGTCGTAAGGCGGAGGAGGATGGGGCTCCTCACGATGCTGAGGCTGCTCAAGAAGCTCTTCTTGGCTCACAAGTCCGGCGCCACGGCGTCGAGGAAGACGCCGCCGATCTGAAGCAATCGAAAATTCACGTCTTTGAGCGCTTATGCCCATGGATGATGATGTAGCATGTCCGCAGGTGTACATAGCGGTTGAGTGATCCATACATGTTTTTTTTTTCTCTCGCAAGCACATGATCAAGAAGAAATTGTGGTCATGGCGATTGCTGATGAATGTTGTTCTTTCTCTGTTGGAAGGTTATCTGTCTGGGGTGGCTATTCAGTGGCTGGTTGTTCTAAATTTTTCTCATGCCTTGGTTCGGAATACGTTTGACTAGCTGCCAGAGTTTGACCAGCATCAGTAAATCATCGGTTTTCTGTATCAAAAAGGGCTAAATGAGGCTTGATTTTGCCCCTGTACCAAATTCGTTGCGGGATGAGCTTTCATGCCAAGATTTTCTGCATTTGCATTTTTGGAATATTGTGAATGGTACTTTGTAATGAGTGTAATTTGTCCCTTTCAATTTGGCATTATCAGAAGTACGGTCCAAAGTGTGGAAGTTTAAAATCTGAACTGCAGTCATGACACTATTAGTCCAGTGACTAGTCCAAATGGATAGTACTTAGGCAAATCCAAATTTGGTTTGGAAATCACATCAACAATATGTGCAGAACTTTTCTGACCTTCGATCGACTATCTGACAATGTTAAAATAGTGAAAAGGACAGAAGCAGGTTTCACATTTTGATTTCTTCCGAGCACACCCTTTACTTCTCCAACTTTTAGCCGTTTAGATGCCCCTAATCCGTCACAAAGAAGAGTAAAAGCAACTTTAATGCGTGACTAAATATTATCTGGTCCCTCTTGCGTACACATAATGCGTGACTGTATTATGACATCGATGGAAGATGAGCTACAAGTCAAAAGGAATGGCCGCACACCCTTTACTTCTCCAACTTTTAGCCGTTTAGATGCCCCTAATCCGTCACAAAGAAGAGTAAAAGCAACTTTAATGCGTGACTAAATATTATCTGGTCCCTCTTGCGTACACATAATGCGTGACTGTATTATGACGTCGATGGAAGATGAGCTACAAGGAACGGCCATGTGTACACACCAACAAACCGGTTGGTCCAGAGTATACAGCAAGGATTAGTTGTAGGGAATGTAACGTGCGTGTCAGCTTGAAGTCATCGCATCACATACTTTACCAATCTACATATGCTTGGTAGGTATTGCATCACACAAAAATAGAAGTTCCCATTGACAAGCAAAAGGTTTCTTGGCTCCAGGCAGTAGATAGCTCATGTACGTGGGAGCATGCCCAATAACTAGGGCACTAGTATTTCATAGCAACTGGCCACAAATGCTAAGCAGTGTGGTACTGAAAAACCGTATGAACTCATGGGTTTGCATATTCGCATCATATCTTACATCAAGCGTATCTATCATCCTTACCGAGTTTCTGTCTGGTTGATAAATGTATCATGAACCATATTTTTTCAAACATATTTAAATGGCCTACTGAACTTTGGGAGGCAGTAAAACACATATCCATTATCATAGGTATGAATAGATGTACATTCCCCATGGGGCTCAATTATTTAGTTGTTGATGAAGGGAACATGAGATTACATATCGAGAAGATAATAAAAGACACCCCAAGTATAGCTCATGTACGTGATGTTCACCTGATGTTCATAAGTATACAAGCATCGGAATCTATTGTAAAGAAATATACACCTGATGTTCAACTCTGTACCAAATAACTCAGCCACCAAACCATCATTCTGCCGGCTGAGGATGGTTGTATTACTTATGCCACTATCAGTGATCCCTGGTCGTAGAAGAAAACTTTAAATTCAGCTGGTCAACTAGCAATCCATGTGACGATATTATAATAGATCGGAACTGAAACAAATGGTTGGCTGCATACCATGTTACACCTTACCTTGATACAAAATAGAGATTAACACCCCTCTCAATTTCTAAAGAAACATTAACCTGTAAAAGCAGAATTCTCTGTCACTAGATAGTACTTCAATTCAAAATCTAAATTGAATATAACATTTGTAGTTTGAACACAAGTAGCACATAGCTTCATCTAAAACAAAATGCATTCTCCACTTGCCCACATGGTAGCACATGACCAAATTGGCATGCACGTATCTGCAGTGAAACAGAGGGCACATAGGATTTTTCTTTCGAGATCTGGCCATGTCAAATTAATGATCAACCATGCACTGTGGTTATGTAGCAGACTTTATATAAATCTTTTCTTTTATTACTGCCATCAGGAATAAATCTCGGTGGAAGTGTCAATTTTTTGCACATATTTTCTTAACTTTTCAATGTGTTATTTGTCACTAAACCATATGTATCCATGGACTTTTGTGTCGGGGAATCAGAGGTAGCTAAACATATGCGCTCAATGCCAGAAATTGTCAAAAATGACATACTAATGAATTATGCTTGGATGACACATCATTACATGCTATGATGCATGACTATATGTTCTTTATACCCCATAGCTATGATTAATATATTGACCATACACAAAGCTTAACGAAGAAATGGCGGTGCATGTAGGCTCAAGATAAAGTATTTGCTGAAAGATGTTTCATGTTCAGACTTCAGAATCATCTATAAGGCTGTTGTTCTGGACAAATCTAGAGAGTGTAACAAATCATTTTGATAATGTTAATAACATGAACTGAACAGTAAAGATACAAATTCTATGATAATGGAAGCAGGGGAAAAAAGAGTAACCACAGAATGTCATAGTGGATTGAAACTTACATTTATTGAATGGCCGCAGGGAAACATGTCAGTGTTGTTTTATCACTTCGAAATATTTTTCAGCAGTCCTGACACAGAAGCACAGTGTGTTGATTTGTACTCGCACTGCTCACAACAAGATTGAAGCAACTGAATAACTTTCACACACCTGAACGAAGAAAAAACACAAAATTGCAACATGAATACAAGAATAATGGTATATGCATCCACAATTAACTTCATACTGAGATAATTCTTCAGTATCACGTGTTAGATGAGATGTGTCTTTGGAAATACGACCAAAAAATAAATAAAACATAGATGCATTAGACACCACTGTTTTTGTATCACTGAGAAACAACATGATGCTTTGGTAGTTGTAGCACTAGAAACAAAAGAAGATATCCACTTATTGTTACCAAAACACCTCAATGGTAATTGAAGAATGAGATCTTTGCATAGGTTTCATTGCTAATTTGCTATCATACACAAATACCTCAGATTCCAGAGCACCCTAGCGTTTTTTCAGTGAGCAAAGATGGTACAATCCAATCCAAATGCACCATGTACCCACAGGCCCAAAACCTCAGAAATCCAAATTGACTTTCAAACATGGTATTTCCTGTTAGCATTTTAAAATCATGCTGGGGGCACTCAAGTCCAGCCAATATGAACAATACCATAACTCAGAAATCTTAATTAACTTGCACACGCTACTGGTAGCATCTAAAATCATGCTCTGAGCACTCAACTTTCAGCCAGTAAGAAAAGTAGCTTGTACTGGAATCCGATGAGCATTACTGCATTCCAAAAATGTAAAAATTTAATTCCTAAACAAAAGGTCTAGAATCTGAACAAATAGTCATCAACAATACCTTTTTACAGGAAAGGTGCTTAGATCGCATGTTCATTGGTTTTGGAGAAAAAAAAAGAGATTAATTATTTACCTCTGGAGCTACACATGTGGAAAACGCTCATATATATAAAACTATTCGGGTTCGAGTACATGATCAGGACAATTATGAAAGAAACCGAGATGATAATCAAAATTTACACAGGAGAAACCACGAAAACCACATGATCTGGGCACAGATAAATTGAAATGTATCTGGCATATAGAATCAAAGAGGTCGCGGAACTAAGTGAAGAGTAATAGGAAATGACGACAGTATTCATGTGTTAATATGTGAAAAATAAAAGATGAACGCAGAAAATAAAAGAAGTCATCAAAGCTACATGCCTTATGCTGTGAAACACGAATGCAAAAATTATAGCTCCTGTAATTTGAAATGGACGGATGCAGGTCAAACAATAAATCTGTCAATAATAACAACAAAGGACATTTGGTGTTTTTCATACAACCTTTCTTGAAAATGGCATAATGCTAGAAGTCCACAAGAAAAATGTTGGTGGATGTTATTGATGCACAATGAAGGGCCAAGTTCATAGAAAAATCTGTTGCAGCCCAAAAACTATTATCTTGGAATCTAAACAAAAAAATACGAGATAGAAGGTCCCACTTCAGATTTGGAGTTGCTTGGTTATATAAACATTAAAGCCTAACCCATCCAGGCACAGTAAAAACTGTAAAATGGACTAGTCAGATCATATCTTATATCTGTGCTGCAGGCATAATATCTGCTGCTGTTTATTCAAAAATGTTAATTGGATTCTATTATTTGCCTCAGATTTAGAGGATATTTAAGGAAATGGCAAATATTGCAGAAACTACTTTGTTGACATTGGCACTCAGCTCAGCTAAAGTTACCACACAACAGCCAACAAGCCACCCACACAAACAGTCAGCTTGCTTCAGCGAGTGTCATGCAAGCAAGCAATAACCATTTTTTTGCCATGACCATCCACCAGAAATTATAAGTTCTCAATAATCCCGTGCGCCTTTTTTCACACCACAAACAGGCATGCATATAGCAACTACAAAGTAATAATTACGAGTCCACCGTGAATCTAACCATATATAACTGCAATTTACCACCAGGTCCACCATAAGTCCCACCCCCTAAATCGATGGCTCACAAGGACTCCCCATTCCCAAACCTAAGCAATGCGCAGGCATCACCGCGTCAGTTACGCAATACATAACGAATCCAATTCTTTCAAGGAACCGAAATCGAGAACTACCAAACAGGCACATGGTCCTATCAGATTATCCCAGAATAAGAGAAAGAGAGAGCTTCGGGTTGGGGGATTGGGGCGCGTACTTCCTGGAGTCGAACATGTTCTTGGAAAGGCATGCCTGGATGTCGCACGCCTCCTTCTTACACGGCTCCTTGCTCGGCTGCGGCATCTCCTCCTCCTCCTCCCCTCGCCACCGTCGCCGCCTTTGCTCGAATCAAAGAAGACGTCGAGCTCACGACACGCCCGGGCCAGTTCAGGAAGACGCTTTCGAGAAGAACGAGTCGCGTCCCGTGCCAGCACACGGGCCGGTTCGACCAAAGGGCTACACGCCACTACCCAGTCGGAGTGGGCCGAAAGTCTTCGTGCCCGGCTTCTTTACGGTTTTGGTTTGTGCAGCCCAACAGCCGCTTACGGCCTGCTGCGATGTGGGAGACAGCGTGAGAGGAGGCCGGGAAGATTCGGACTCTTGGAGCCGATGATAACCTGTGGTTCTCGTCTCCTCTGTTCTAACCGTGGTGGTGTAGTGGACGATGGAGCAGTTATTGGCGGCGTCGCTTCCGGTTCTTGGAGGTTGGTAACCCTCGTCTTCACCTCCTGCTTGTTCTGTCTTTCGAGCGCCAACCTACCGTCACATCGTAGACATCTCCAGTCATGCCCACCATATGCTCGTGGAAATGCTCATGTGAACCGAGCAAGTTTGTACACTCCAGCTACAGCTTTAAATGTTGAGAGATCGGCCTGAACAAGATCGTGTGATGATAAGTTAGGTGTCGAATTTGTGCAGTTTTGTATGTAGAGAGATCACTGCATTTCCATATTCCTCCTAGGATGACTTTTCTTATTAATCTAGTGTTTAGCTTGGTATAATGGCTTTAAGAAATAGTTCTTTTGCATGATGATGGCAACGGTTATAATTTTTCTTCTGTATCACTAGAGTCTCTTCAATTATTAGTTTCATCTTGTCTATTTTCTGATCAGAATCGCAATAGATTGAATCATTAATTGGGTTAAAAAAATCTTTTCAGGAAGGATGTTGCCATCACTCAGACACCACTACTGTGTCGTGGGAAGTCATCATCCCTTCAGCTGGAGGAGCATCTTGCAAACATATGGCAGAAAAGAAAACCGAATCAGGAGTTGGAGTGCACAATGCTCAGGAAATTATGATGGAGCTTCTGTGTCAGAGGAAATCAATGCTCCAAAGAAGTTAACTTTGCCCGATAATTCTCTTCTTGATGCCCGTATTCTCTATTGTACCTCTCCTGCCCTGGGTCACCACAAAGTAAGCAATTTTCATGTTCTGTTCACATAAACCTTAAGGTTCTGTCATATGAACGATGAGCTTCTCATTCTCCTGGGCTACTAGCTAACTAAAATCTTTTTGTTTCATCTTATTATTTGAAAAAATGACTTTAAATCATATTGAAGAGTTCTTTTCAATTTCTAGTAAATATTGGAGTTAATATTATGTGACAATTGATGCTAATGGTGACATGGTTGTGAACCCAAATATTTGTTTGTTGAGACTTGATAAAAACCACCCTTTTTCATACTATGCAAAAAATATCTTAAAAAAATGTGCTAACCCCATCATGTAGCAAGTTGTCTCATCATACAAAAATTTCCTTTCATTTGTACTCAGGATGCACATCCAGAATCTAATAAAAGGGTTCCTGCAATAGTTGACGCCCTTGACAAATTGGAGCTTAGTCCCAAGGTAATATTAGCGTTACTGCTCTTAAATAATATTCATGGTTCCTTAAATTCTATCTTACTGCAATTTACCATCTTGATTTATTTTAACTATCTTTCAGTCCAAATTTACTTCAAACCTGAAGCATATAAATAAAAAGCAAGAACCTTTGCTCTCTCCATATAGTGCTAACCTCCTTAGATAATGCATAGAGTATATTTTTGTTGAAGAGTTTTTTTGGTGGTAATCAACTAATGAGGACGTTGTTTAAGGTTTTATAATATATTTTCTTTCCAGTTAAACTCTAGGGATATGGCACTGTTCGTACTATCCCTTACATTTCACTGCGTACATAACATTGCATTCGATTACCTTTCAGCATCGCGGTCCACAGGTTCTTGAAATTCAAAATTTTAAGCCTGCTTCTGTAGATGATGTTGCACGAGTTCATTCAAGATCTTACATTACTGGACTCAAAAACGTACTTGTCATCAAGTTGCTCTTATTTGTTTTTGTATTTTTTTGCAGGAAAGGTAAGAATTTATAGGTTCTCTTTCTATAATCTTTTGTCTGATGGAAAGGATAAATATATTTTGAGCTGAAATACTCTCCACAGTCTAAACTAAAAGTCCATTAGCACACCGACATGGTCTTCACTAAGACACTAGGACCATTAATACATACAAAAATACATTGTTTGAAATAAAAAAGCTATGTATTACGAAAATATTTTCATAATAAATCCAGCAACATAAAAAAATATGTTTTCAATCTTATTGCTCAAGGGTGTACCAAATATCTTTTTTCATTTGGAAATACAGCTGCTGTATTCATAATCACGAAATGCTTTATTTAGAGAGTTCCTGGTTGCAGGCTATGAGTAGGGCTTCAGATGAAGGCTTGATATTAATAGAAGGAACTGGACCAACATATGCTACAGATACTGTAATGCTCTATGCCTCCACTTTCTTTTGCTTGCGATATTTTCATGTGAAGCGTATCTGTGAGCTAATGTTTCACAGAATTCCAGTTCAAAGATATTTCGTGACTAGTTAAGTACTCATACTTTGATGCTGATCTATGTTAGTAACAATGGCAAAACTTCTGATTCATCAGTATGACTCCTAACTATTTTAACCTTTTATCAAGTGTAAACTGACACTAAGGCATTCTTCAAATTTTGTGGTATAAAAAACTATTAAAAATACAAGATGACATTGTGGATTTCATCTTAACAACAAAAATTGTTTTATGTGGTTTTAATTCTGAGCTGCTTCTGGTTTTATATTTCACTTATGTTGCCTGCAACTAGGATCAAGAAAATTCAACATATTACCTTTCTAAGCCATTTCATCCTTTTCTGTATAGACTTTCAAAGAATCACTGCTATCGGCTGGTGCTGGAATTACATTGGTTGATTCGGTGGTAAATAATCCTCTAGCTGTTGCTTTCATGGTTACTTTGTCATGTTTGTTTTTTTTACAATTCAGTAAATTTTCCTTTGCAGTTTGGTTTCCGAGAAATATTATGTGTTTTCCTAGGTCGCAGCTTCAAAGTTGGGTCCAAATCCACCCCTTGGATTTGCGCTAATAAGGCCACCAGGACATCACGCAGTCCCTGAAGGTCCCATGGGATTTTGTGTCTTCGGGAACATTGCAGTGGCAGCTCGGTATGCTCAGCATCAACATGGATTAAAGCGGGTCATGATAATAGATTTTGATGTTCACCACGGCAACGGCACATGTGATGCCTTTTATGATGATCCAAACATCTTCTTCCTCTCAACTCATCAGGTACATTTTCCCTCTTTCTTTAATTGCCCTATGCTTGCATACTATGTGCACAACTTTGCTATGAGGCAATTTTTCTTTCTGAATTTGATGTAGCTTGGAAGTTATCCTGGTACGGGTAAGATCGATCAGGTCGGTCAGGGTGATGGTGAAGGCACAACCCTCAACCTGCCATTGCCGGGTGGCGCAGGTGATTATGCAGTGAGGTGCGCGTTTGATGAGGTTATTGCACCGTCAGCACAGAGATTCAAGCCTGACATAATCCTGGTTTCAGCTGGGTAAGATTCTCCTTCAACGCATAAAACCAAAACTACAGAACACAATCATGAGTGAACATACAAAATGTTCCCTGAGTTGCACAAATCTTCAGTGACGACACATTGTTCGTGTCACGTGCAAGGTAGAAGGGAATTGGGATACTAGAAGCAGGGGACTGGGATCTAGAGAACAGACAGGAAAACTAGATTAATTCTTCTTCATTGCTTGTCTAGGAGTCCAGCTTACAAATGTACATGACTCCAACTCTTCTGATCTAATAATTCCGAAATTAACTCAACACTAACTCTAATTGGACTCACGGATGGGCCTGGTTTAGGCCCATGACAGTTCCTCATTCTTCTAAGCTAAAGAACTGGTTTATCGTGTCTTACTCAGCTATGATGCGCACGCGCTGGACCCTCTGGCTGGATTGCAGTTCACCACAGGCACCTTCTACATGTTGTCATCCGGCATCAAGCAACTGGCGAAAGAGCTCTGTGGTGGCCGCTGCATATTCTTCCTCGAAGGTGGCTACAACCTGCAGACACTCTCGAGCTCTGTAGCAGACACCTTCCGTGCGTTCCTAGATGAGCCCAGCCTCGCAGCGCAGTTTGACGATCCTGCGATGCTGTTTGAAGAGCCGACTCGGAAGATCAAGGAGGCCATAGAGAATTCCAAGATCATCCACTCACTGTAAGGCGGCGCCAAATTTGCAATAATATATCCCAGTTATACCATAGCTGGCTACTACAGAAACCTCTAGCTATTTTCTATCCTGATCTTTATGTGCTATGCAGTGAACAAAACATTATGAGGGCTAAATGACCAATTACAAAGCCAATGGAATGCTATTCTGGCCAAAATTGGATCATACAATTTCCACCAGAGTTCCGACTTAATAAAATGGTCTCTACACAGTAATGGCATTTTTCTTTCAAAAAAAGTAATGGCATTTTTCTCTGTTAACTCTTTGTATAACTGGTTAATGAAGCAAGCACCTAATAAGTCAAGAAACACATCTGGAAAGCCAAAATACCCCTTAAAGTGAAGATCTTTCTCTGGTTGTTGGAACAAGATGCTTTTCTCACCAAAGAAAATGGCTGGGAAATGGGAAATGCAACTTCTGTACGCAGCTAAATGTCGGGTCATCACAATTAATCATGTGAACCTAGCTCATTAATGTACCAAAAAGTTACAGCGATCGATGGTGCGAGAAAGGTGAAATGAAATTAATAATTTCTGAGGATGTACTTTATAGTTGCACTTACATGCTGAGTGCAAGAAAACTACTGCATCATCTTCCACAGTCCTTACGCTCAAAAAATCTTCCAGAGTCTTGTCCGAGGTGATCCCTGGCCCTGCTTGGGTTTGGATTGGTGTGCGCCCCTGACCGAGCAGCCCTCTTACTCCGATGGCGAGTCCCAGTCAAAAAAATGGGAGCGAATCGGAATGATGCCATGCTAGCTAGCTCTTGGATTCCAAATTTTAAACTCGTTTTTCTCCTAAATCATGGTGGATCCGTTCTCACAACCGTTTGTTCCACTTCCCCTTCTTCCACACTCTCTCTCTCAAAAAAAAAAGAAAAAGAAAAAACAAGGGGCATTTGCAAAACAACCATCCTTTTAAACTCCAATTGCATTTTCACCATCGGTTTTCAAATTTTGCGATTTTACCATCCGTTTTCAAAAAGCGATGGTGATCTTGCAAAATAGTTTTGCGATTTTACCATCAGTTTTCAAGAAATCAATGGTGATCTTGCAAAATCTGAAAGCAATCAATGGTGATTTTGCAAGATCTGAAAATCGATGGTGAAAACGCAATTAGAGTCTAAAAGATCTGAAAATCGATGGTAAAAACACAATTAGAGTCTAGAATGATGGTTAAAACGCTATTGTCTCAAAAAACAACCGTTTGTTCCACTCTCCTACGAAACGGTCTCCATGCGCCGTTGGAGCTGATGGGCCGGCTTGCTGATCGCTGGCCCGTTATCGACGCCTAGTAGAGGTTCGGACGTTTATCCCCCACAGTGGACAGCGGTTTGGCGTCGCTTCGCCTCCCCATTCCCCCCAACCCAAACACCCCATCTCAACCCCCCC
>LAPY01001835.1:41523-56400 GCA_000970635.1 Eragrostis tef
TTGTCGCCGCAGCAGCAGCAGCAGCTTATGCTACAGGCTCAGCAAAATATGGCTTCTCCAACATCCAGTGATGTTGACAGCAGAAGATTAAGGATGATGCTTAACAGCAGAAATGCTGTTCTTGGGCGGGATGGGCAAACAACCAGTGGCAGTGATATTATTCCAAATATTGGATCTCCTAGTCAAAGTGGCGGAGACATAGATATGCTTATAAAGGTATATCCTTCTGACTTCTGCCACGCGATTCTGAATTTTCTGCTACACATTGGTGAACCAAGTTTTTGTTTCTTCAAGTTATATGATTCTAATTGTAAATGCATGTGACAAATGAATACAAATTTAAGAAAATTGGGTCTCGGGCTCCTGGCCAGATGGCACTTCGTCTCAATCTGAACAAACTCAACATTGCATTGTAGCAATCTGTCATCTGAAACAAAATAAAAATACTGCTTTTATATAGTTTACTAATATATTGCTGTTATCAGTGTGTTGCTCCTTTCAGAAATTATTATTTTTGTGCTACTATATGATATGTCAGTTAACTCTTTGTTGTTGTATCTATTTATATTGCCAAATTTATGTCTTAACAGCATCTGCACAAATAGAGCATGGGTTTTTAAACATTGGGCCTGACTGCTAAAATATCAATGTCGTGATAAAACTGATTGGCGTGCCAGTGGTAATGGTAGCTGTTCAAAATGTGAGGAAAGCAAAGAGAATTAGAAATATATCTCAGTTTTTCAATACCTACTCTGTACTTAACATTTATTATTTGTATTGAGTATGCTTCCCTTCCCTTGTATGCATATGCCTGACTAGTACTTGTGAATTTGTGTTATATGTACCTTTGAAAAGTCATCATCAATATTAACCACCTAGCGTTAGTGTTGTTGCCCTTTCCTGTCACCATGTTCTTATACAGATTTTCTGTGTAGTAGAAGAAACTTGCTCATGCGCAACAGCAGCAGCAACAGCAGCAAATGTTACAGCAACAAAGCAATAGCCAGCAGCAGCATCAACTTCAGCAACCCGCTGTCTCTAGTCAGCAGTCTCAGAGCTCCAATCAGCTTCTCCAACAAGATAAGCCAGGAATTGGAAATATGCCTGTTGATGGGGGCATGCCAAACTCTTTTGGGGGAGCTGAACAGGTTGGTTCTTGTTGTGTACCTACAACGTCTCTAGAGCTCCAGTTTGCATGTATGTTCAAACCTATAACGTAGTAACGTTTACTGCTTGAATAATATATTATGATTTGATAATTTTCTTGTACCTGCTATGTCAATGTGGAAGTTTGCATTATAAGTGATTCGTCTTCACTGGAATTATGTTGCTTTGTGATTGTTTTGGACATAGGGATCATAAGCTTCACTGTTACGATCTTCATCTTTGTTGATGGAAAACTTTGCAAAGTGAACAATAACTTCATGTTGGTGGTTTAATCATGTAACTTGTGCTGTTTGTGGTCAGACAACGAAGAAGAGAAAGAAACCAGGTACATCCTCTGGCAGAGCCAATAGTTCAGGGACTGCAAATACCGCTGGTCCCTCTCCAAGTTCTGCACCATCGACACCATCAACACATACGCCAGGGGATGCAATGTCTGTGCCCCAGCTGCAGCAGAATGGTGGTCCTGCTAAACCCATGGTAATGTTCGGCTCTGATGGCACTGGGAGCTTGACATCTCCAGCAAACCCATTGGTATGCACCAATATTTATGTATTCATTACTAAGATAGCCATTCTCTTATGTTGCCAAATCCATTAGTCAGTACAGTGACCGAAATCTTCAATTTCAGGATGATGTAGACCGTTTACTGGAAGATGGGTCATTGGATGAAAATGTTGAATCTTTCCTATCACAAGATGACATTGATCCCAGGGACTCCTTGGGGCGCTGCATGGATGCCAGTAAAGGTAATTTTTTGCTTCGTGCTGGTACCTGACCTGGTTTTAGTTTGACCTCATTTATAATCCGCACTCCTTTTTTATCTTGATGACGCTGGCTAGTGCAATGAAGTAGTATTTTAGTGGGTCACAAGCCATTGTATTCGAGTATTATTAGAATTAATTTTAAAGAAAAATATGCCTTTGCTTTAAAGAATGTTTGTGATTTGATATTACATTGTTCCAAATAATTTATCTTATTACTACTCACTTCCCTCAATTTATCATATTATTATTAGAGTAAATTTCATAAACCCCCTGGTTTTTTGGTCCTTGTTGCACAAAACCCCAGACATTTTGGCTAATGTCACATAACCCCGGGCATTATGGTCAAATTGTTTCATAAAACCCCACCCCTATGAATCTTAGCTATGGATTCTACTTTAATTTTTTGGAGAATACAAGGCCATGCATCCAACTAAATGGTTTTGTTGATCAAATTTATTATATAAATCACATCATCAAAGCACAAAGATATAGTTCACATGTCATATATTCGTGGCTATCTTTGAAGGGGTGGGGTTTTGTGAACCAATATGACCATAAAACATGGGGTTAAGTGACACAAGCCAAAATACATGTGGTTTTGTGACACAAGAGCCATAAAACCCGGGGTTTTACGTAATTTACTCTTATAATTGTCTAGGCTATATGAAGGCATACAGTAAGCAAGCACTGTTTTTTATTTATTTTTATTTATTGTATTGTTTTTGCTGGATGTTGATTCATAGCTGGAGATATGTTTATTCAGGGTTTGGTTTTGCCGAGGTTGCAAAAGCGCGTGCAAGTTCAACCAAAGTGGTTTGTTGCCATTTCTCATCTGATGGCAAACTGCTTGCAACTGGTGGTCATGACAAAAAGGTGCGATCAGCAGTACAGAACTATTATGTCACCTATTTTAGAAAAATCTTATATCACTGACCTGCTCTTTTTCTTTGTAGGTTGTTTTATGGTGTACAGAGCCTGGTCTGAAGCCTAAATCTTCACTAGAAGAGCACTCATTTCTGATCACTGATGTTAGATTTAGCCCAAGCATGTCACGGCTTGCTACCTCATCCTTTGATAAAACTGTGCGTGTTTGGGATGCTGACAATGTATGCTCCTCATTACTTTACCCTTTTTCATTCTCCAAAGGCTACTGTTTTGCGGGAACGAAACATTGGAAGATGTTCCACTGCTATCTAACCTTTAACAATATGCAATTTGTAACTGATTATCTATGTGCAGACTGACTATTCACTTCGCACATTCACCGGTCATTCAGCATCTGTCATGTCATTGGATTTCCATCCGAATAAAGAAGATATGATTTGCTCCTGTGATAGCGACGGGGAAGTGCGGAGCTGGAGCATAAACAATGGTAGCTGCCTGACCTGTGTTAAGGCATTCAAGGTATGTAGTTCCCTTTTATGTTTCATGGGATGTTCTGCTTGAACATTTAAGTTCTGATCATACTCATGGGCTGAATTGTATTGTCATTCCAGGGAGGTGCTACTCAAATGAGATTTCAACCTCGCAAGGGAAAATATTTGGCAGCTGCCTCAGAAAAGTCTATCTACATACTTGACGGGGAGACACAGCATGCTTGTAGAAGCCCTTTACAGGTTGGTTACAAAAGGATCACTGATAAAATATGTTGAAGGTTAATTTGCAATCCACATAGCTACTTTTGCGATGCTGTGTCATTAGCTTCTGGGCATATTGGTGCCATATGAGTTTTTCATTCTTGAAGTTTGGTACATGCTTTTAGATGAATTATAGGTTCAGTTTGGAACACTAGTGAAAAAAACCATAGGCTTTGCACAATAAGCTTTGGCTAGAAGCCTATAATAGTTTTTATGCTGAACTCCAGTAGATTTCATGTAGGATCTATTTTGCCTTTAGTGAAGTTTGAGTATTAATTAAAGTTTTTTTTTGTAGGGCCATAATAAGACTATTCAGTCAGTTTGTTGGGATTCTGCGGGTGACTTTCTGGCTTCAGTCAGCGAAGATTCTGTCAGAATATGGTCGTTTAATTCTGGGCATGATGGTGAATTTGTGCACGAGTTGAATTGCAGTGGTAACAAATTCCAGTCATGTGTTTTCCACCCAACTTATCCATCACTGCTAGTAATTGGTTGTTATGAGGTAAGTTTCTCTTAACTCATCATTTTTTGTGAGCACATTTATAGACTTTTCTTTAGATGATGGTTATAATATTTGTGTGTTATATGTGTTGTGCAGTCTTTAGAACTTTGGGATATAAGGGAGAAGAATGCAATGACCTTCAACAACGCGCATGATGGTTTAATTGCTGCCCTAGCAGCATCGAGCGCAACAGGGAAGATTGCCTCAGTAAGTCATGATAAATTTGTCAAGCTCTGGAAATGACTTGTATGATAGCGACCATTATCTGTGTCGACTTTTACACTCTGTTTGTTAGATATAGAAACAAGGCAGTTTTCTGCCTCAGATGACCACATGATGAAAAGGTAGCTAACAGGATTTCTTGAGCCGCTTGGACTCAAGAACTAACCATGTTTCGGTTTTGTGGTTGTCTTTGTTGTATGCTGAATACAACATGCTACTGAAGCTTGTAGTTGTTGCTCATAGAAATGTTGGTTGCGCTTCTGTACCCCTTGAAGATCCTTGAGATGTTTCATCTGTATCGAACAAGTTGCAAACTCTTTGTGTTTACAAGTGGCTGTGATGCATTTCTTGTTTATTCGTGTTTTCCTTTAATCTTTGGTTTTCTGGAGATTCAATCAGTACATGATTGACCTATCCGTCTGGAGCACGTGTTTATTATGAATGTTATCTTTTGGAAAGAGGGATTTAAATCCTTGGTAGTTTTAGTTTCGGTTGCTTAAAATTCCAAGAGAAATATTTGGTAGGGTCCTAAAATATAGAAATTTATTTGCCATGTTACTCCAACGATTGCAATTAGTTTCTACTTAACCGTCAACATTAGCCTGAGGTAGTCGCTGACTCGCTGCTGCTGGTCGGCTCTCACCCGTTACAACGCTTGCTGGTAGTCCCTACTGCAAAATCCTCATCGGGCTCACAACAGCAGCTAAGTGACGTATCAACCTGGCCCATCGGTGCCTCGTGCCTTTTACGTAGTGGAGTTTAATTGGGAAACAACAAACACTCGGCGTTCTAGTTATGCAAAATTTTCATATTAGCAATGTATAAATAGCAATATGGAATCAGCGGTCGGACTAAGGAGGTTTGAGAATAGGAGTCGCGAGTCCTTTTGGGACATTTGCTCCCTTTAAGCATAAAAACGCGCGACATATTTTCCAGCGACCACTGGCGTGAGCAATTTTGTAAGGCGAGGGAGAGTCGCGCTGCTTAAGAGTTTCGCAAGCGCTAGAGAACGCATACGGTCACGGAGTATATAACTGTCGTAGACTTTAGCAATAGCAAGACCAAGGGACTAAGTCCCCTCTATCAGTTTTTGGTACCTTGGGACAAATCAACTCTTGCAGCCCTTGCAGCGTCACGCGAAACAGGGAATATAGCCTCAGGAGTCAGGAGGAGCTTATTACAGCCGAAATGACGAAACGATACTGACTTTTGCCCGCACCCACTTCTATCGACATAGCATTCTAGTGATCTAATGAAACAAAGTGGTCATATTTGTTGTATGCTCCGTGACAACTGAAGGTCCTTGTTGCAGCTCAAGAAATGTCGATTGGCCTGCTTTACCTTTTGACAACGTGTCATTTGAACCACATAAAGTTAACTTTTCGTAGCTGCAATCCTTGAATATCAACGTCGTTCAAACCGTATAAGGTAAGGATTAATGGTGACACAGCATGCCAAGCAAAACTATCTATGCATAATGGCACAGTATAATAGCTCAAATACTTCAAGGTATTATACCCGTGCCTCGCTAAGGCAAAACGCAGAACAAGAGGAACCAGCGATTCCTGGAACTGGACACAAGCTGGCCTACATACAATTCAATCACATATCTGCTGCTATGATATATAGACTATGAACATTTTAAAAGAAAAAAGAAACTGAAACAAGCAAAATATATCTGAAGATGCCTAGTAAGACTGTGGACCAGGAGAGCCTAGAAGTTCCTGGTGCTTAACAGTTAACAGCGTCGCTTATGGGATACCTCAATCATGTCATTATCCTCCAGATCAAGGTCCTTGGGTGTACTTGCTGGGTCAATTCTTTCACCATCAAATATGAAAGCCAGATCAGATGGGTTGAGTTTAGCCTTCTTGGCGTATGCCTTGAAGAGCTTGTCGAATTTGTCATCCTGAAGCAGATACATATCAAAAACAGAGTTAGTTTAGGTGTCTATGTCAACAGAAAATCAAATGAAAGGTAAAATGGCAGGACCCCTAACCACGCTCATACACGAATTGCACTGCTTCTAATATATACTTGCAGAATAAAGGTTCAGCAACTGAACTACCGAAGTGGAAGGAACATTGACTAAATATGTCATTTGTTGTATGAAACTCAATATCCATTAGGTGGAACCTAGAATTCACAAAACTATCCTGGTGTTGAAGAACTTGAGTTATACAACAAAAAAATAGAACTGGATACTCTAACTGTGGCTCACTAACCTTGTATATACGAATCTGCTGCTGCCCATCCTTATCCTGAACTGATAGGATGATCTTTTCCCTCGCTTTCTCTGCTTGTGGTTCAGGAGTGTCGTCTATAATTATTTGTTCAGGCTCCTTGGCCCCAACTTCTTTCTTGGCAGCTTCTTCCAACTTACGAAATATATCTTCAGCTGATTCGGCAAACGTTGCAAACTCTTGTTTCTTTAATCTGCATATTACAAATGTTTACTCAAGCGATAGAATTTCGCACCAAGGCAATATTTTGATGCCAAATTCATGTACGATAGGAATGTCACAGTAATAATAAGAAAAACACAAATGCAGGATTCATTCTCTCCCTATGAAAGAAAATTCAGTGTTCAATGGACTATAAGGGTGACAGTCACCATTAACATTAGGTTGTAGCCTACCATTCTCCATGAAAAATTCTGAAAAACAACAGACTGCAAAACCTTATCTAGGAAACTGCGCTGTGTGACACATGCAAGAATGCTCTCAAATTATGTGTGGTCACTCTTGTAATGAAAAGAGAAATGTAGAATGCTCATGAATCGTAATGGGCATGAGAACTTAATGCTCATTATCTGTGGGTGGTTTGGGAGGGGTGTGTGGCACCTTAAGCAAGTCATATCCTGTGGAGTGTGGAATATATTACATGGTTTCGAAGGATGGTGATTGGGGAAAAAGCAATATATTCACCGTCCAATGTGTGCTCATGAACAGTGAATGAAACATTTGACAAAGCAAACTGCTGGGTTGCCTTTTCAAACTAGGAGAATTTTGAAGTATCTAAATAAGACTATACGTACTGGAATAGATAATCCACCAAGTACATATAATGCACCACAAGAGCACACACAAATCAGCATTCTTAGCCCAGCCCCTACCTGACAAACTTACTTATTCCACATCCAGTAAGCCACCCATTACGAAGCAGGCACACGATGTTGTTGTCTGTTCGGCACAAATGCTTGGGTGGGATGCTCCAATTTGGAACAATACACCCAAACGAAACTAAAGCATACATAGAGCTGGATTGCCCATAGCTTATCTGAAGGTCCTCCAAGCGTCATCTTATTCAAACCAGCTGTCTGCACACTACTATACCTTTGAACCAAACCTCGATATCTCACTACTAGCAGCACACCAGTAATTACCAATGGTATTGTGACCAACAGTTGGCCTTGTAAAGAAGCAGCAAGGCACAGGTGAAGAAAAGCAGTTATACCTCAGCTCCCTTAATGTACTATCCTCCTCTGTCACAGGCCTTGACGCTGGCTTTGGCAGCGGCGGTGGTGGCGCCAACCAATCCTCTTCCTCAACGTCCACCACCTTGGCCTTCTCCGCACCAGCGACCCCCTTCTCATCCGCCTTATCCCCTTCCTAGCGGACAAGAACCAGCGTCAAACATCAGCACTCCACACCCCATAAAAAAGAAAGGCATCCCCCCTCAAATCGGAACCGAACTCGCTCGCACTCACGGCGGCATCCACCTTTGCGCGCTTGTTGCAGTGCTTGAAGATGTCCGCCTTCTCCAGGTCGCTGTCTGCAAAAAAACGGAGCCGACAAAGCACAGCTAAGCAAACCCTTTCACCGACCCGAAACCCTAGCCGACGGAGGCGGCGGCGCGGCGCGCTTACCTCGTATAACTTCGTATTTAAGCAAGTCATATCCTGTGGAGTGTGGAATATATTACATGGTTTCGAAGGATGGTGATTGGGGAAAAAGCAATATATTCACCGTCCAATGTGTGCTCATGAACAGTGAATGAAACATTTGACAAAGCAAACTGCTGGGTTGCCTTTTCAAACTAGGAGAATTTTGAAGTATCTAAATAAGACTATACGTACTGGAATAGATAATCCACCAAGTACATATAATGCACCACAAGAGCACACACAAATCAGCATTCTTAGCCCAGCCCCTACCTGACAAACTTACTTATTCCACATCCAGTAAGCCACCCATTACGAAGCAGGCACACGATGTTGTTGTCTGTTCGGCACAAATGCTTGGGTGGGATGCTCCAATTTGGAACAATACACCCAAACGAAACTAAAGCATACATAGAGCTGGATTGCCCATAGCTTATCTGAAGGTCCTCCAAGCGTCATCTTATTCAAACCAGCTGTCTGCACACTACTATACCTTTGAACCAAACCTCGATATCTCACTACTAGCAGCACACCAGTAATTACCAATGGTATTGTGACCAACAGTTGGCCTTGTAAAGAAGCAGCAAGGCACAGGTGAAGAAAAGCAGTTATACCTCAGCTCCCTTAATGTACTATCCTCCTCTGTCACAGGCCTTGACGCTGGCTTTGGCAGCGGCGGTGGTGGCGCCAACCAATCCTCTTCCTCAACGTCCACCACCTTGGCCTTCTCCCCACCAGCGACCCCCTTCTCATCCGCCTTATCCCCTTCCTAGCGGACAAGAACCAGCGTCAAACATCAGCACTCCACACCCCATAAAAAAGAAAGGCATCCCCCCTCAAATCGGAACCGAACTCGCTCGCACTCACGGCGGCATCCACCTTTGCGCGCTTGTTGCAGTGCTTGAAGATGTCCGCCTTCTCCAGGTCGCTGTCTGCAAAAAAACGGAGCCGACAAAGCACAGCTAAGCAAACCCTTTCACCGACCCGAAACCCTAGCCGACGGAGGCGGCGGCGCGGCGCGCTTACCATCAAAGCGGAAGGTCATGGCCGGCTGCACGCGCTTGTAGTCGAACAGCGGCTCCAGCTCCTCGCCGGCCGCCGTGGCCTCCTCCTCCACCTGCACCAACAGTCACATTCATCAACGCGCAGGAACACGAATCGAGCTCAAATCGAATCGAATCCAGCGGACGAATCGATGGAATTCGTCGCCGGCTGCAGAGGGGATGGGAGGCGGCGTACCGTCGTCATCGGGCCGCGCTAATTGGGGATTCCGCCGCTGGATTTGCGAGATTTTTTTTTTTTGAGTTGGGATTTGCGAGATTTGGTGTGCGGGGAAGAACTGGCTCGGTTTGGTTTGAGTTTTGGAGGGAGGTGGGAGAGCACGAGAGGGAGGGAAGCGGCGCTTCGGCTCGATTGCTTTGGGGATTTTGGGGAGAGGATTTGAACTCGCGTCAGGTGGGGTCTCGTATCTACTTATCTATGCTCCAGAGAGGAGCGTCTAGGGAAGGTTCCGGAAAGGAGTCAGGACTCAGGAAACGGCAGCCTGAGTGAGGAATTGTGAGTTGTGACAATTATCTCCCCCTTTTGTGGAAGAGCGCTCTTTGTGGAATGAAACCTACTAGTACAAATTGGTAAATTGCCTCGTTTGTAGAGAAAACAAGCAAGAACGGTGCGACAGAGGATGAGTTTGGAGCAATATGGCATAGATAAATGGGAGATTTGTAAAATCGGACTTTTTTTTTAAGTCTAATTCTGAAAATGACTGGTTTTTTAGACTTCGAAAAAATAGACCTCTTTTTCGAATTCGAAGCAGCCGTTTGCCCCTGTTTTGCATGACCGTTAACTGCCAGGTTCTTTTAGATTTAAAAAAAAACGAAGAAAATGATTGGAAAATACGAATTGACCACACTGTCCTCCCTCCATGGATCTCATCCGAATAGGCACCCCATGAACCCGACTCCCTCCTTTCCGGATCTCATCCGAAATAACAAAAATCTCGCTCATTAGGTGTTTGTGAAAATGCTTCAACATGGTGTACGAGCAGCAAGGTCATTTGAGTTTAGGTGGTCGTGTGATGCTATGTTTTTGTCATGTCAATCGGAACTGCATGCATTGACTAAGTGTGGTAATGAGCAAAATTGGATTAATATGAAATATATGGACATGTCAGACTTCACTATTGTTGCATATTATTGCTCAACTTACATTGACATGCTGACTAAATGTTGTCAAATTTTCATCTAAATTCAGTCAATTCTTTTCCAAATTTTGTTAATTTTCGAATTTATATAAAATATTCAAATTTCATTAAATTCTGCTGCATATTGATAGCGTTATGTGAAAACAGAGCCAGATTTGCAACTTAAAAGAAAAAAGGTCCAGTTTTGCAAAGGGCATTATGGTCCTTTGGCACCGGATTTAACACCGTCAAAGCCTTCTGACAGAATAGGGGCATCTCATTGCTTCAGATTCAAAAAACAGGTCTGGTTTTGCAAAGTTTGAAAAAGAGGTCTAAAATTAGAATTAGCACCGAAAAAAGGTCCGGTTTTACAAATGCCCCTAGATTAATAGAGTATCAATATGTTGAGACAAGTTTATTGGATTGTCCTATCTCTAGTACTTGTCTTTTTGCCTAGTTGGCGAGTCTTCTAGGATAGTCTTATACGACCTTTGCTCTAAGAGACCTTGGATGTCTCGAAGTGTTCCTTGGGACTGGCCATATGGGAGAACCAAACAAAACTTGCTCAATGGCATTCCATAATTTTTCATATCTTCGATAATCAAGTTGTGTAGAGCCAGTGAGTCAGTGACATTTAATAAAGCAGTAAAAAAGAAAGTTCTATTTTCGTTCATGTATCGAGACCACACCAGTGCTCGTACTCCATCAAGCAACGTCGTTTACTTATTTGAAGCGGCTGCTCCATAACTAGTTATACAAACTATTGCATCCTTAGGAACTCATCATTATCTCCCTCTTGGCTTGACGTGACATGCCGCTTGTCCAACACTAGTTTTTGCCCCCTAGTTATGGAGACATTCAACAAATCAACCGATCCTACTTCTTCAGTCAGACCTGTTGAACAAAATAATTAAGTGCGCATCTCGTTGCATCCAGTGGAATGCCTGCCTTGCCGTACTTGCTTGTTGGGCATTTTAATTACAACCCACAGAGCAGTTGAAACCACCTGAACATCCGTAGCACTCCGCCACCAAATAAAATCACATGACCGCAATTTCACAATATCTAGTTCATTCAACTGATCGTTCATCCGTCCAGGTTCGTTACGGGGCCCTTGAACCAGTGCCTGGCGCTGAGGAGCCAGTACGAGAGCACGAGAAAGAAGAGGCCGCCGACGGCGACGGGCGTGTAGTTGAGCGTGTCCTTGGTGACCGGGTAGGTGACCGGCAGCGAGAAGAGCACGGTGATGGTGGCCACCCAGAGCACGGCGACGGCGCCGACGAGAACGCCGTAGCGGCCCAGGTTGAAGGGCCCAGGCACGAAGTGCTTGCGCGCCAGCGTCACCCGGAACAGGATCGGCAGCGCGTACGAGATGTACAGCCCGATCGTCGCGATCGACACCATCGCCTGGAACGCCACCAGGCTGCCCAGAGACTGCATATGTCGTGTTCCATGCATTTCGTCAGTTTGTGAAGTATGACAATGTGTGAAATAATGTGATCGAAACGGCAGTAGAATCTTATGTACCGTCAAGGCCATGCAGAAGGCGATGAAAGCTGAGAGCCAGACAGCGTTGATTGGCACTTCTTGCTTGTTCACCTTGTGCCAGACGGATGAGAATGGCATCGCGCCATCTCTCGAGAACGCATACGCCATCCTGACAGAGAACAAGAACAGAGTTAGTGATTGCCAAATGCCAACGTTCAGAATTCAGGAGAAGTAGGCAGATGATTGGTCACCTCGAGTTGCTGGTCACCGAGCTCATGCCACAGAAGTATATGGCGACGGCAACGATCCCCAAGCAGATTATCCCGCCGACACCGTTCCCGTATCGGCTCTTGAAGGCTAGGTAGAACACCTCAGCAATTGCGTACCCTCCCGCATCATTGTCAGGGCTCAAAAGGTAGGGTACGTCCTTCACTGCAAATGTGATGCCAAGTATGTAGCCCCAGCCTACCAGTATGGATATCCCAATCGCACTGATGATACCGATAGGGCCGTTCCTGTCTGCATTTTTCGTTTCTTCAGTCTGCATGAGCAAACGACCAAACCATCAGAACAATGCCGTTGTTGGTGGTTACTCTGTAAAACGGGAGATGTTACTTCAGGTCAGCGTACCATATGAGCAGAAGCATCGTATCCTGTCAGCGTGTACTGGCTCATTAGGAGCCCCAGAACAAAAATGTAGAAGTTGCTGTGGATCCCGGCATTGTTCTCGGTGTTGAAATGGGTGAACACAAACTTCGCGCTGGCCCTCTCGGTAGCAACGGTTGGCACAGCGATCATCAGTACAAAGACACCTGCAGACAACAACAGATGCTCAGATTCCACGCAGCTGGCATCTTAGCCGCCGTAAACAAAGCTGATTATTCCTCGTGTCTGTGCGAATTCTTAAGTGATGGAAGGGAGGTCACCTAACATATTCCATGCTGCAGCGAACTGCCCCAAGAAGGAGAGCCAGGTGATGGAGAGGCTGTTGATGACGGCGTGGCTCAGCAGGATGGCGGCGTGGAAGGCGATGACGACGTACTTGGACGCCACGTACCCTCCGCCGTTGTTGCCGCCGGTGCTGAGCAGGATGATCACCTGGATGAGCTGCGCCAGGGAGAAGTCCACGCTGGTGGTGACTGCCCACTGCACAACACAAAGAAGCTGCTCAGTTAGAGGTTCAAATAAACACTGATGTGAAAAAAGGAAGGTTCAAAAAGAAGACTGGGTACCTGTCCAACAATGTTGAACCTGAAAATCACCGAGAAAAAAAAATGCAAAGGGTCAGAGGTTTGAAGATAGTTACAGTCGATAAAGATCAAACAGAAATCGACATTACATCAGCATCATGAAGGGAACTTATCGGATTCACAGTTTTCAGAGCGAGCATGAATGCGTGACCAATAATTGCTATCTATCATGAATTGACCCATACTTGTGTGTGTAGGATTGTGTTTGTTGCTAAAGGTCCTTGTCTGAATTAGAGCCTAGAGCATAGCAATAGCCACACTGACAATGAATTTGACAGAATCACTAAGAACACGCAAGCCAATTGCAACACTTAACGCTGCAAGCTGCTAGTGATGTGCACCCTTGACCCACAATATACAATCAGAATTTTATTTGGAGTAAACGGCAGGGAAGCCGTTATTCGCTAAGAAAGAATAAATCTACTCCCATATTCCGCGGTGATGTAGCGCTTACGACAACCTATGAATCAGGTTCTTTCAAGCAATTAGTAGTGTGCAAGTTTAGTCTCCCACAAGAGTAGTACTCCATGACAGTGTTCTTGCTTGAAAAGTCGAAGCACGCACATTGACTAATATAACCATGGCACATCATTCCAACGAAACAAAGATTCCATTGCATTGTTCTGCATAAAGAAAAGAAGAATCTGTTTTCACCGGGGCCAAGCCACTATAATCAACATGACTGACTACAGTGCAACGCATCCCTGGTTTGCAATCCTAACAACTCTTCCGTCTTCATCTGGTGAAAGAATCCGGTTATTTTATCACGCAACTGAAAATAGAGAGATGGCAAGTTGTCGCTCACAGCCTCACGCTGATGCCATGTGTACGACACCACAAAGAAGAATAGAAAATAAAGAACGAATTGTTATCTATCCTAACACGAGTTCAGTTCACACCCTGTTCACATGAGGACGCACGCTCCCCTGCTCTCTCCCAACACTCCAACAGAGAGAAGATAAACAAAGGCAGAACAGAAACGAGACGGCCGTTCCAAGAAGAGCGAAGAACACGGGATGAATATAATATGATCGATGCGCAAGAGTGAATATAGGAGGGAGGAGCGACAACAACAACAACAACATACCATCCGGTGAGCCATGAGGCGAAGGGCGCCCACCGCTTGCCGGAGAGCCTGGCGCTCCAGTAGTAGAGGCCCCCGGAGGTTGGGAAGGACGAACAGATCTCGGCCATGGAGAGGCCGACGGTCATGGTGAAGGCGCCGGCGACGAACCAGCCGAAGGTGATGGTGGCCGGGCCACCGAAGGTGAGCCCCGTGTTGTACAGCGTGGTCACCCCCGTCAGCACCGAGATGATGGACAAGACCCCCGTCAGCACCGAGATGATGGAGAAGGAGAAGGCGAAGTTCGACAGCACCCTACATGTGTCACCCCGATCATCGGAGTTCAGGTGAACCGGACATATGAAAACATGGATCGAAAGAACGGCTGATCGAACCGATGATGGAGGAAGAGGGGCTTACGAGAGGTCGCGCTTGAGCTCCTGCTTGTACCCGAGCTCGCGGAGCCGGGCGAGGCCGGTGTCGTCGGAGGCGCCGCCGACGTAGAACGTCATGGCGTATGTGTTCTTGGAGCCGGAGGAGGAGGAGGAGGAGATGGCGAGCCAAGGCAGAGGACGGCAGGGGAGGAGAGGTCAAGGGGCACGGCCGCACGGGTATACTTGTAGAAGGAACGGAGGCGGAGGAGGAGGAAGTGTGAAGTACGGCGGGCGTGGGCGGGATGCGGGTGCAGTCAACTCGAAAGTGGCGGTGGGGGGCCGGGGGAA
>LAPY01001835.1:61404-77390 GCA_000970635.1 Eragrostis tef
GGCCGCCGCCGCCACCACCCCTTCGGCGTCATCGCCGGCGAGCGGGCGGTAGTGATCTTGCAGCTGTCCGTCCATCTCGATCGACCGCACCGGCGCTCCCTGCTCTCGCAGCTTGAGCTCTGATTGCTATATGTATTCCTGATCTGAGACTAGGGAGATATTTCGGCGGCCTCCACTTGGTACTAGTATCACCGTATTTCTGGGAGAGCGCCCGGACACTGATGAGTGATGGGTGAGCTCCTCCGATGACACGAGGAGCACGGATTTGCGGCCAACGTCCTCCGAGATCCCCTCCCCCTCTGCGGCTGCCAGTGGGTCCCACAGGGATACGATTCTCCTGCCCCAGCTACTGGTCGCTGCTCGTCCTGTAGTAGGTAGCGCCATCCTACACGAAACACCAGGATCCCCTTTACAGCTGGGAGTCCAAGGCGTGCGACAATTCTCCCATGTGCCGATAGGTGAATGCGCAGTACATGGTGTTAGTGTTTCATATGAATTCTTCGTCCGGATTTGCGTTTGCTTCACATGTACGTTGGCATCCAGGTCGAAGAAATACATCTTAGAATGAAGTGCAACTACCCACCTTATATTTCTGTGGAAGAGTCGTACCCTTTGTGCAGCTAGTGTTGATGCTGCAATGTGCACGACACATCTCGAGAACATGATCAAGTTGAACAGATCTCTGATCAAACTTCCATTTCTTTCTTCAGCTTGCGGCCCTGGTCCATTGATCATGTTTTTTTTTTTGAAAGGTGGTCCCTTGATCATGTGCTCATGCTGTGCCGGGCCGGTCGGTCCATTGATTCTATGCTGCGATGGGCCTCCTCTGATTGTATGCCGCAATGGGTTCAGCCCATGGACTGACGGCCCTCTCTTGCTAACCAGTCGTCGTCTTCAACCCCCGACTCCCAGCAGCGCTCTTGCTTTCTTCCCCTCTCTGAAGCCGTGATGAAGCAGTGAAGAAGGTCTTTCTGCGGCGGGCTCAGGGCACGGTCTGCGCGCGCGTGGCGGTGGCCTGAACTGAATCCTTGTCTAGGTTGTCTGAGCGGTGCCCACGCGCCCCTCTCCTCGCGGAGCTCCCACTCGAAGCTTTAAACCTAGGTCACTCGCCGGCCACCTCCCTTCCCTTCTTTGGGAGATGCCCGAAGAGGCAAAGGCAAGCGGCGATGGCGGAGACATCTACAACGTCCAGGCCGCTGAAATCCTCGCGAACGAGGCCCGCGTCAGTACTCGTCTGCGCTCAATTCTCTCATCTGAATGCCATGCCTCCACTAACCGGCTAAACCCAATCCCATCGATTTCATTCAGCTGCTCCCCATCAACGAGTCCGCCCCCATCTACGAGAAGCTGCTCGCCACTTTTCCTACAGCTGTCAGTATCCTCCTCACCCTCCCTTTTCGCTTTCCGTCCGCTCCTCATTCTCAGCAGTATGTAATGTAATATCGCAATGTGATGGTTTCAGGCCAAATACTGGAAGCAGTACGTTGAAGCCTACATTGCCGCCAACAACGATGAAGCAACCAAGCAGATTTTCAGCAGATGCTTGCTCAACTGTCTTCACATCAACCTCTGGTAAGCTCTATTCCCCACTTGAGTGGAAGCCCCTTTTGAATGCAAATTTCCGCTCTCATGCATCGATGCGTCCACGATGATCCATTCTCAAGTTACTAGGCAACATGTCCTGTTAATTTCGCCTCTTCTCACCAGTGTAACGTTGGTCTGCCCGGTCGGGTTTAACCTGCAGGCGATGCTACATTAACTTCATCAGGCGTGTAAACGATAAGAGGGGCTCCGAGGGTCTTGATGAGACAAAAAAGGCTTTCGATTTCATGCTTAACTATGTTGGTAAGTGGAAGATTTGTATTCCAATCAGTATTCTTGTGATTATGTGGTTCTTCAGTGGAGTACAATATTCCTTAACTAATACTGCTTACATCTTCCAGGGAATGATGCTGCTTCTGGTCCTGTTTGGATGGAGTATATTGCTTTCTTGAAGTCAATGCCGGTCTGTTATCCTTACCGTTCCCTGTTCTACCTTTTATTTGTGCTAACATTTTGTGTGATTATCTGCCTGCAAAACCCTTTAGGCTATGACACCCCAGGAAGAATCACATCGCATGACTACTGTACGAAAAGTGTACCAGAAGGCTATTTTGGTTCCAACTAATCATGTAGAACTGCTATGGAAGGACTACGAGAACTTCGAGAACACCGTTAGCCGCACCTTGGTATTTGGGATTTCCAATTGTAATATTTTCTTTTTCTGCATAGCATCACACAAATAAATCTAAATGCTGTGCTGAAAAAAAGAAGGTTTCTTTTATGCCTTCTTGCTATGGTAGAATTATTAATTCCTTTGCGATGTAAACTTGAATTGTCCTTTTTTCATAGTCCAGACTTGAGTCAGTGATTATCCATCCATATTCCAGGCGAAAGGTGTGTTATCTGAATATCAACCAAAGTTTAACAGTGCTAAAGCTGTATATAGAGAGCGCAAGAAGTATATTGATGATATTGATTGGAACGTGCTGGCCATCCCCCCTACAGGCTCCTACAAGGTAAACCATTTTTCAGTTGCTAATATGTATTAGCACTAGGTGTGGTCTGGACCCATAAATATTGACTTAATTATTTTTCTAGATTATTATTTGTAGCCTACTAGCCTACCCCGATTTGTTTGAGATTAAATGCCTTCTTCTTGCTGTTGTGGGTAATTATTTACCATGTTTGAGGTTGAAATTTCCCCCTTTCTGAAATAACTTAAATTGTAATTGTGATGGAAGTTTCTTTGCCTCCCATTGAAGAGAGGACATGAAATCTGACAAAGAAACCTTCCTTATAGTTCTCTTCCATTGTAATCATATCTCTGTCCATGCTACGCAATTACTCTCAGTTTGCTTGCAAATCATACCTTTCTCTGAAGTTAAAACTGTGTAGATTTATTGCAAATCATACCTTATAGTTTATTGTGGATTTCATAATTTTCTCCTTAATGTGATTTTTTTTTTCAATCAGTGGGTCAGTTAAAGATGCATACAATGGTACTTCTCACATATTTGTGTTTAGCTTGCTTTGAACTTTGGCTATTTCTGCCAGAATGAGTGTTTTGCTTGATTGGTGTTCAGCCTCTAGTTATCAGATTGCACATAATATGAATACAGATATCATTCCCTATAAAAGTGCATTGTCTTGTTTGGTTCACTGATCATGCTTTGGACGATTAATTTTTTTGTCTGCTGGCCCTTTCAACATTGGAAAGTTCTACTTAATTTGTTGTGGAGTCTTGGTTGTTCAAATGTGTCTAGTATTTGGCTCACAGATAACTAATTAACATATTTCACAGGAAGAACAACAGTGTATGGCATGGAAAAGACTTTTGGCATTTGAAAAGTGAGTAATCATCTGTATCACACATGCTAAGATATGTTACCATGAGTGAAAAATACCTGCGCATAGAATTTATTATTTTGTACTTAATTTCTAACTTTTGTTGGTGTTTATGCTCCTTAATGTGATACCTTCTTTTCCTTTTTGATCAGTTTGTCAGTTTTTGGTTGGTAAACTATTAGTTCTAACAACTTTTGCAGTTTCTCAGTTTTTGCCATTTCTATTTAATATTAGCCCTTGTATCCCTCTTAACAGCAAGAATTCTGTTTTGCTTTAGGGGTAACCCTCAAAGGATTGACGCTGCAACTGCTAATAGGCGTGTTACTTTTACTTACGAACAAGTAAGCCCATTGATGTCCTCATAGTTAGACGCTTGAGATTTTCTTAGTCTTATGATGCTGTGCATCTTACTCTTTGTGTAACTCTTATATGTATTGATACTTTATGGAAGCTAATAACAATTTTGGATTTTGAGATGCATTACTTGTTTTACAGTTGTAATTATCTGAGACAATTGATAAACATTAATATAGCTAATGAGGCCATGCACCCTATATAAACTTTTATTACGGTCTAAAATCATGTATTTAGCCATGAGGCCTGAGTTTACCAGTTTCTGCACTGTTCATCAGAGCATATCATATAGGCTAAATGATCAGATGACTGCATGATGTTATTTGATTGCTACCTTTTTGTTACCAGTGCCTGATGTATCTGTACCATCATCCTGATATATGGTATGATTATGCCATGTGGCATGCAAACAATGGTTCTGTGGATTCTGCAGCCAAAATATTTCAGCGTGCTCTAAAAGCAATCCCTGGTAATAAAATATTCTCTAGTTCATTGTTCATTTTTTGGATATATGCTCCACTAGTCAATGTTTTCTCTTTAATGTATGTATTTGGTACTCTGGTCCACAAGAAGAACTCGTAACATGTTCCGAGGATGTGGAAAGGTCCTTGAGGAATAGATAACTAGATGTTTAATGGTTTTCCCTGTTGTCAAGAGGTGTTACATCCCTGGTGACTGGTGGAGTTAAGTGACTTGTCTATCTAAAATTTCATGGATATTCCTTAGATACATTACCTGGGAGACGAACGTTCCCACCTGAAGATGACATCTTTGAGACGAGTATTGTTAAGGGGCAGCATATCTCCTAGGAGGATACTGAATTCCTTCATGAGTCTGTGTACCGATGACGTGCTATTCAATGCCTAGGCACTTCAGTATGTGTTCCAATAGCAAGCTGACCCTAGGCAATGTAAAAAACCTGCCGCAATTCGACTCCTAGATCAAGTAACAAATGAACAGCAATCATGCAAGATATGTTTTTTCTTTCTTTCGCATTCAATTATGTGAATGAATTAAAAAAAAGGCCATCAGGGTCCAAATTCAACTTACAACTTGACCTTCCAATTGTTTAACTATTACATCTTTACAGACTAATAGAGATCTTGAAGGAACAGAACTCAGCAAAGTGGCTGTAGATCACCTTGCCTTTGTGCACTCAGCAAAGAACAGGGGCATATTCACACCTGTAACTTTGCATGAGTTCGGTGATGGTTAACCCTTCATTAGTCAATATATATTTTACACGAGAGGCTTATCAGTCCACTCCGTGGGGTATAAGTACTCTATAACTTATTAAGATCTGAGCAAGCATTTGGTCATTATTGACCTCAACTTCGTGAAGCAGGCTCATTTGTATATCCTGCAGTTCCAAATAAATAAACGAATCAACCATCCATGTGTGCGAATTTCATGCTGATTGCTGAAGTAGATAATGTGTTTATATTATTATATACTTCTTAGACTTCAAGTATGTTGAGTATGCCACGGATATCTGAGAGTGACATGAAGTTCTTAATGCTAATCTTGTCGCACACTTGCATTGAGAAGTGAGAACAGAGGATCTTTTTAGTAATCTTCATTTTGAGTGACATCTAGAGTACCGTTTCCTGGTTAAATTTAACTTCTGAACTCTCTTTCTTAGATTCTGAAGTGCTTAAGTATGCCTTTGCTGAAATGGAAGAGGCCAGAGGAGCAATGCAGGTCTGTTAGCTACTTTTGCATGATAACAAACTGCAATGGCTCTTAGTATGATTATGATTCTCTCTTATACGCTTTGTGGTGTAGGTTGCTAAGACAATATACGAGTCTCTTATAGCTGAAAATTCGAGCGCCACCTCACTTGCACATATTCAGGTGAACTGCAATTTTCTTTTTATGTACTTACACTCTATTGTTTCTTGTGGGTTTCATCTCTTGCCTACCCCAACTTGCTTGGGACAAAAGGCTATGTTGTACTTACACTCTATTGTGCCCTTCATGATAACTTTAGCACTTTGGTTTCCTACTGTAGTTTATTCGGTTTTTAAGGAGAACCGAAGGCCTTGAAGCAGCTCGTAAGTACTTTTTGGATGCTCGGAAGTCGCCAAGCTGCACTTATCATGTCTATGTTGCTTATGCTACAATGGCATTTTGCCTCGACAAGGATGCAAAGGTTGTGAAAATCATGTTATATTGTTATCTATATTTCCTGTTACATATTGTTATGCAATTAAGTATGTAAGTTTCATAGAGTCTAGAATCTGCATGAAGCTAAATCTCTTCACCAAATGGGATGTTCAACACCATGTATAAAGTTTCACTTTGCAGGATGTGGCACATTACTCTTCGTTTTTGAAACCTTTTATCAGTTGACATGCCATCCCAGTGCACAAAGCTTTCATGTCCTTTCTGAATGGTTACTTTGCAATCATTAGTTATGTAATATCTGGCAAATATTCACGTACAGGTGGCACAAAGTGTTTTTGAAGCTGGTTTAAAGAGATTTATGCATGAACCTGGATATATTCTTGAGTAAGTTTTGCTTCGTTCACTCATAGTACTGAAATTATACTATTTTATGGTCTTTTATGCTCTAATGTACTGAATAGGGCTTGTTCCATTGGTTATTATGCGCTGCAAATGTGTAGTCATATATTGGCAGTTAAGAAGGATCGATCACACGGGCTGTCACTGTAATTGCTAACTGATGTTGTTATTCAGATATGCAGACTTCCTGTGCCACTTAAATGACGATAGAAATGTGCGTGCTTTGTTTGAGAGAGCACTGAGCTTACTTTCTCCTGAGAAATCCGTAGAGGTAAGTTGCTTGTCTTATTATTACGAAAATATGCCCTTTCAGCAATAGTTTGCATTTTCTTACCAATGTCTTATTAGCATTAGTGTCTTGCTCTGCAGTAGCAATAGAAATAATAGATTAGCTCATGCATCCATTTTTTTTATAGACTTGTAGATAGAAGTGCTAAGCGCAAATACCAAATAGGTACCTAAGATACATGGTGGTTATGTCCTTATGTTAGTAGCATCATGGCTAATGAAAAATATTACAGATAAGAAGATAACTAAACAATATTTTGTTTGTACAATCATTTATCCTTTTGTTGTCTGATCTAATGTATGTTTCTATTCTCCTTTAGGTATGGAAAAGATTTGTTCAGTTTGAGCAGACTTACGGGGATTTATCAAGCATGCTAAAGGTAGATTCTGGTCTGATATTAGTTTTATAAATCTCTGCCAACTGAATGTTTAGGATGTCACTGAGCAAGATATACTTGGGGTTTTCAAAATTGGCTGACTTGTTGACTAGTGGTTTTGACTTATTGCCTCTGCTGCATGCAAAAAAGGAGGCAATGTAGAAATGAAATTAAATCACAGTGAACAGTGTATGGTTCAGTTAGTTTCGCTACAAGTTGGCATTTACAAAAGTTTGAAATTACAGGTTTGTCCTGTGATTTTTGTTTCTTTTTCTGTTTTATAATATTATTTGTTTATTCTTTCTTTGCAAACCTACTAGGTTGCTATACAGGCAGCTACATCGTTTTTCACTTTTTATATTTTGTTTGTTGTTAAGAATATGTTTGTGTGGTTCTGCTTTCTCCATATCATTCCTACTCATCTATAGGTGTTCCCTTCTGACTCCTGAACATGCCGAGCAAACTGCTGGCTAGCTACTCATCTCTTTCTTTTGGCTATTCATGTTTCCGAATCCTATTTGTTGTTTCCTGGTGAAGGAAAATATTTTTGCGTGGCATTACAGAAATGTGTGTTTTATCAGGTGGAACAAAGAAGAAAGGAGGCTTTATCTAGGACCTCAGAAGACAACACCTTATCTGCCTTGGAAAACACACTTTATGATGTAGTTTCTCGATACAGTTATATGGATCTTTGGCCATGCTCATCAAAAGAACTGGATTATCTAGCGAGGCAAGAGGTCTGTGCTGTCCACAACTCCACACACTAACCTTGCTTAATCTATGCATAAAAAACATGTATTTAGAACTCTGGGCCATATTTGGCAGCCACCCACAATCTTAAACTACCTTTAAGTACAAGGTTTCCTTAATCCTACTGCATTCCCAAACGCCATGTGATGTGTATTTTTTAGATTTTTCTGAGCACGGGATAACATGTGCCTGTTTCGACTAGGTTCTTGATATTAGTTGAATTAACAAACGCCTGTAGCCTTGTAGAAAGGTTCCATCGACAATTAGAAGGTACAGACTAGTCACTACAGAGTGTAAGCTTCACAGGAACATCTACAACTAAAAATGAACAGGACACATTTTGGTGGAAGTCAACAAATTCTATGTTCATTTTGGTTCTAGAATGTATCATGTTTTGCTTTTGATAATTCAGTGCAGGTTCTTACAGAGTTAATGATTCACCTCACTGGAGAAAGTCTCAATTGTTACCCTTTCTTATTTTCATATTGCAGTGGCTTGGCAAAAACAATGTTAAGAGTGTCGACAAGTTATCTATGCGAAGTGGCAGTAGTATGTTAGGTAATCTGCTTTCTGTCACTGGTTATTTTAGCATAATATGGCAAAGGTATTGATTGTGCTTACTGTTTCTGGCCGAGACAAAGGTTCTGTTGGACTTGGTGCGAGCGCGACGTTCTTGCCACAATCTGCTAAAGTTGTCCGTCCTGAGACTTCTCAAATGGTTATTTATGATCCCAGACAGACAACAGACAAAGGTTCTGTTGGACTTAGTGCGAGCGCGAGGTTCTTGCCACAATCTGCTAAAGTTGTCCGTCCTGAGACTTCTCAAATGGTTATTTATGATCCCAGACAGACAAAAGGTATTTGTATGCAAATGTAACATATTCTATAACTTCCTTCTTTGAGCTCCTCCCCTACACTGGAGAACTTTTGCTATGTAACGGATACACAGCATTCCGTTCCTATCCTTGTGTTTAGATTTCTTATATTCTTGCGTGTTTGACAGCTTGGGAAATGTCATTATAATTCTCTTTGAGGGTTAGATCCTCAAATTTCCATATCCAAGTTTGTTTCTCTCCGTCAACTAAAAATGTCATAAAGGAAATTTCGTTGCATGTAATTTTACTAATGGTGAAAACAGCTCTTGATTTTTCCACTGGTGAACACAGCTGTCATCTAGCTTACTCATTGTTGATTTTTCAGGCCCAGATTTCTCAGCCAGTGCCCCCAGTGGGTATACAAAGGAGGTTGAAGAAATACTAAAAATGCTTCCTCCATCAACAATGTCTTTCATCAAGAATTTGCCTGCTATTGAAGGTACTCACTCTTGACTTATATTGCATGACATCAACGGTAGAAGGTTTACCCATAATCTGTTTAGTGTTGATGTAAAAAATGAGGATCTGAAATACGGCTGAGGTGAATTGACAGGACCATCACCAGATATTGATGTGGTGCTTAGCGTGCTGCTGCAGAGCACATTGCCAGCTGTACAGAATGCTGGGAAAGCAGGTGCAACAAGTGATCTCTCAGGTGTTGGCAAATCCGGACTGAACCAGAATGGATCTGTTCATAGACCTCCAAGAGATGGCCAGTCCTCGAGAAGAAAGGACATCGAGAGTAAGCTCTCTGTCGATTTGTCCTGTTTTATTGTTTGTTTGGAGTCTGAGGTAACTAAGTATCATCAATTGTAGGGCAAGGGGGGAAGGAGGAAGAGGATGCCGCAGCGGCGCAGAGCCGAGCAGCACTGCCACGAGATATATTCAGGCTTCGGCAGATTCAAAGGAGCCGTGGGGGCCTAGGTGCGGCTGCTGCATCACAATCTGCTGGGTCGTCAGCCTTTTCCGGGGACCAGTCTGCCAGCACAGAGTAGTTCACTACTGCAGATATCTCGAAAACATAGCTCGGTAATTTAAGAACTGAAGCAAACACAAAAAGGAAAAAAGGAAAGACGCGATATCATCTTTAGTCTTTGATGGTGGTTTATACCCTAAACCCACTGTTCTAGTGGACCCACAGGCCTGGGCAGAATCTGTATTCTGAAATATGTTTAGACTAGGATCTCCATTTTGAATTTGAACATACAGTTCTTTTTGTTGTATATATCTTAAGTCTTTTATTATTGAATAACAGCAGGTGACCAAATATATGTGGATCGGAGCTTCAAGTCTGTTGTATCGTTTCTTACTAGCAGAATGAGCTTGCATTGTCACGAAAATGGTAAAGGGTGTTCCCTTTGTTCTCAAATTGATTTTGTACGGACGACCACTCCAGTCCATTTTTGAACTAGAATGGTTGTCCAAATGAGAACACCATATGAGAACGGGTAATAAGTTGGACCAACCCCAATCTCCCTTGCATCAAACAATCACAATAAGCAATGACCTATCATGCCTTGCTGCCTTATGCTTGCTTATCATGCTGGAAGGAATGTGATCTAGGTCCAGGCATCCGAGGTAATGCAATCGATTCAGCATGCGAGGTAGTGCTGGAGAAGGAATACATTATTCACAGGTACGTCCAGTGCAGAGAGTAGTATCCGTCTTATGAGCAGTATATCTGCATACGGAGTGTCAATTAAGTAGGGTAGCACGTAGATGACGACGCAGAGAGGTGAGGGTCCTGAAGAAGAGTATGTGAGATCCGGTGGTGTGCCGTGTCCCAGAGAAAGGTGACAACGATCGTGACCAGGATGAGCAGCGTGATGAGCATCTTGAAGAGGTTGAGCCAGGGCGTGCGAGAGAGCAGCAGTTTCTGGCACGGGATGGGCCGGGGGCCCAGGAGCACGCCCAGGAGCCCTTTGAGCCCGAGACGCGCCCATATGGGCCTGGCCAGCACCATGGGCCACCAGGTGCCTGGGTGCGTGAACACGACGGAGACGCACGCCATGGCGCACACGGCGACGTTGAGCCCCCTGCTCCGGTGCGGCGGGCCCAGCGTGAGCTGCACGCCGAGCGCGAAGGTGGCGATGACGAGCAGCACGCCGACGTGGAGCAGGGTGGACGACCACCGGTGGTAGCGGCTGCGGTAGCTCGGGTGCACGGTGGTGAGCCCCGCGCACATGAGCAGGCACGTCGCCACCGTCGAGCACAGGAACGCCGCCGCGTTGCACAGCACGAACGCCTTGAACGCCGGCCGCTCCGCTAGTTCGCCGCCGTCGTCCGAGTGGGGCAGCGTGAAGGGCGCCGCGAACGTCAGCGTGGCGATGAGCACCGACCCGATGGCGCGGTTCTGCGTCAGGTTGGTGTACTTGCTCAGCTCCTTCTCCGACGACGAGTGCTCCCCGCCGACGCCGCCGTGCTTGCTGCTGTTCTTCAGGTACTCGTCCCGCCGGCGCGGGCTGCGGTGCGCGCCGCACCACACGAGGCACTGCGCGATGAGCACCTCCGGGTTCATCGGGTACGTGTACCCCTGGTCCAGCTCGCCGATGGCCACGTCCAGCGGCGTGGCGCCGTCGTTGTTCATGATGCTCAGGTTCACCCGCGCGTCCTGCGTCAGCATCATCGCCGCGCGTTCGTGGCCGTGCCGCACCGCCAGGTGCAGCGGCGTGTTCCCGCCGCTGTCCCGCGCGTTCATCATCCGCCCGAACCGCGGGTTCCGGCACATGTGCTGCACCACCTTCTCCTTCTTGTGCTCGATGGCGCAGTGCAGCACGTTCCGGCCGCGGTTGTCCAGCAGCTCGTCGCAGTTCGGGCACGTCTCCATCAGCTGGTCGATCACGTCGATCTTGCCCATCTTGGCGGCCGTGTGCACGGGGAACAGGCCGTCCGCGTCCGGGATGTACGCCAGCGAGGAATCCTCCTGCAACAGCAGCTTCACCACGCCGATTTTCCCAGCTGACGCCGCGTGGTGAAGGGCGGTGTTCCCGAAGTTGTCCTCCTTCTTGGCGAGCGTCCGCTCCCAGCACCACAGGAGCCCCTCGGCGTCAGGGATGTACGCCAGCGAGGAGTCCTCCTGCAACAGCAGCTTCACCACGCCGATTTTACCAGCTGACGCCGCGTGGTGAAGAGCGGTGTTCCCAAAGTTGTCCTCCTTCTTGGCGAGCGTCCGCTCCCAGCACCACAGCTTCTTGCTCATCTCTGCCAATCCCAGCCCCACATCGATCGATCAGATAGGTACAAGAATGCAAATTATTAGCCAAGTGGAGGGGACGTACCTTCACTGACAAGGACGGCAGCATGCAGTGCGGTCTGTCCATCTGGCCCGGCGTAGTACGCTGTCGACTTCACCCCATCAGGAGAGCCTCCGATCAGGATGTCAACCATGTCGCCGCGCCCCAACGCGGCCGCCAAGTACAACGGAGAGAAGCCCTTGGCATCCACCACCGCGGCCAGCAACGGATCCGCAGACATGAGCGCCTGCAGGACGTCCTCATGGCCGTTCCTGATGGCCTCATGCATCGCAGTCGCTCCCTCTGAGTTCCTCGCCCTCAACATGGACTCGCGGCACGCGCCACCATCCATGGCCGCTGCGGCGGCGGCATGGACACGTCCGATGAGGTAGCGCACCACATCGACGTGCCCGGCCTTCGCCGCGCTGATCAGAGGCGTGTTGAGCAGGTTGTTCCTCGCCTCGATAAGCGAAGCATCCTGGTCGCAGATAATGCGAACAAGCTCCAGGTATCCACGGCCCGCCGCAGTGTGGAGTGGCGTGTTCCCCTCCGACGTGACGCCTTTCAGGAAGCTCCTGCTGCTGACCCCATCGGCGGTGCTGCTCAAACCCAGAACATGTTCTAGGAGTGCCTTGTCGCCGGTTGCCGCGGCTCTAAGCAAGTCATGGTTCATTGTGTGTGGGGTGTGCCGTGCGGCGACCCCTGATGAAGGGGACATGGTCATGGTGTGATTTGAGCAGGGCATTATCTCCACTGCTCCTTTTCCCCTGTTGGAGGATATTGGACTTCTGAAGTTCTGACACTTCACAAGCTCCCATAGAACCCAGACGCGCGTATATATATCAGTGAGGAAAACACCCCAGAAAGAAGAGTCAAACACACAACCGCGTAAGAGATTGAGTATTGTTCCATGTCTTGGAAGCTTTTCCGTTTTCGTGATGTGTGCAACGTGATTGCTAGTTCAGATATGCTAGCTTACTGAAAGACTGGTGAAATTACATGAGAATTGAGTAACATGCACTCGGCATCTCGTGACTTTCTGCCCTCCAACTACCCTTCAGATGTACTTGAAAGTTTCATCTTATCTGCCGAAAGGGTAAGGGGCAAAAATATGTCTTAATCATGACGGAGTGAAACTAATAAATAAACTAGGGCAACAATCCTAAGTAATCTAGTTGGATTACATTCATGATGGATACAAAAGAATATTATAGCTTGTAAATGTCATCACTGTGTCTATCCAAACAATAATAGGCAACATTAGTGCCGTGTGCAAAGACAAATATAGAACATATGAGTAGGGTTCGGTGTTTACCATGACCTACTTCATTGCTCCAGGCCAATACCTCTCATCTAATGAAAATGATTGCCGAAAGGAAACTATGAATTACATGAGTTCAGATTTGTGGATCAGTAACCTGCTTCGTTTATTTCTTCTAGGAAATAAGAAGGCAAAGAGTTAATTACCAACCTTCCGTGTAGCTATGTAAATCAAACATTGAGTTTACTGACAATGTGTAGATTAAAAAGCTGAACCGTAGAATTTAGTCGCCATCAACCTTCCAAGTACATGTATGCGAGAGCCGTGAAGCAATTTTTGTGGTACCACATCCCTTGCACTGTCACCATAATATGCCCGATAACACAGAATAAAATTGAGTTCCTATCACAAGCACTCCATGAATGAGAGTCTAGGGACTTGCAGCATCATGAATCATGCAACCCCATTGCTTGCCTTTAGTTTGTTTTGAACAGCTGCATTATTTTCATTTTCATTCGATGAATTTGATGACCTTGCGCCATCCAGTGCAGCTGTAAAAGCTTGTACAGAGCCATTTCTTAGCTTCAGTAGTGTAGCCTCTGAAAATAATGCATAGAGATTGTAAGCAGCCGAGCTCCTGTTGGCTATTGCTCAATAAGTAGCGTATCAGCCAAAGCTGCTGAATTGCAATGTTTGTCCTGCCTATGTTACGTCACAGATTAATAGTACTGCTAATACGCTCCACCAAAAAAAGAAGATGAAAGAAGGAACAGGCAGGTTAATGGCTTGATTTACAACCACACACTGCAGCAATGCTGGTATTGCCTCGATGCAATGTATGGAATTATTACTTGTCTGTGTATCTTGGCAGCAAAAAGAAAGAAGAGATATAATATAAGAGATGCCCAAGGGCAAGTTTGCTACCATCAAGGGTATAAAACTAGCAATCGTCGTTGGAAAAGCGTGTTAGCAGTAAGCGTTGGTTACTGGTTCGCTGGCATTGACTAATGACTTTGGTAGAGCAATTCTTTCACTATCAGGGACAGGTCATCTTATTATTTCGCTTTGCAACTCCATGCTAGCAAGTAAATCCAGATGAGACAAATAGAGCCAACCACCCTGCCATATGAGTACACAACCTTAGAGAACAAGAGTATAACTGCTAGCATAATAGCAGGTGACTTGACAGTTGACACTTTCGGGACGAAATACAAATTGTAGCGAAATTGCACGGCGTTTGAGAGAACACTGTTGTAAATTGCTAGCTATCTCACTTGTACGCGGTGTGTCATCCAGTCAAGATAGGGAAGTTTTTCTGGGAATCCAAATATCCAAACGAAGTATGACAACACTGATACTGATTGAGATGTTACCGTAGACGGAGAGGGGATCGGTCTTGGTCTTGGCGGCTCGGAACCTCTCCACCTCCAACTCTTCCGCTGCCGCTTCCGTCAGAGGCCACGGACGCCGACAACCCAAGGGCATCCACTCCATGGCCGCTTCCTTCTCCATCTGCGTCGATGGATCTGGGATGAGTCAAGTTTCACTCTTCCTCTCCGGAACGGAACTGGTGGAGGGCCGCTTTCTTCTTGCATTTTCCCGCGCAAAGCAAATGCGAGACAGGGGAAGTGGCGGGCGCTTCCCGCGCGATTTGCCTTTTTCTTTTTTTTTTTTTTAAAAAAAGAATCTTAGAGGTGATTTGCTTCACGGGCCGGGCCAATGTCATCTGAAGGTCCAATCCGTTATCTGTTCTGGGCTGGGACCTATATGTTTCTCACTGCTTTGTCCATGCGGACCTTTCTTTCCCTGAGGAAATCCTATATTGACTATTTTTTTCCAGAACTAGCGTAGTATTTCATTAACTAGCGTAGTATTTCAGAACTAGTGTAGTATTTCAGAACTAGCGAAGAAATAGAGTTTACAACGCATCCCACACCGACAGACGAGACGACCAACATACACCAAAACACAAATTAACTACTCACACCGCAAGAGGAGCGACCTGCAACTACCACTACCCCTAAACACACCAAAAGCATAAACGCTACTTATATAATAAAGAACTACGACTGAGCAAGTTTGCCTCGCTCCATAGCATGGGTTTGTCAGTGATCTGCTGAACCAAGATGGTTGGATTGACCGCAGAGGACCAGCGTTCCGCTCATTCCATTTGCACTGAAAATTTCCCCTTTATGATGTGCTCAACGTACAACTTTACATTTTGGCTCTGTACATAGTTGCGTCTCGTTTTGTCCTAAACCATGTCAATCAAATTGTAGTTCCTTTTCTTCTCCCGTGCGCAATAACGTTAAATTTGGTTAGGCCTAGATTGAATGGGTTTTGGCATGATGCCATGATGTTTGCAAATCGTATCGGGCTCCCTCTTCATCTCTTTTGTTGCTTCTTCGCAAATTAAACCGCGCTACATTTTCTTTTTGTGACAAATTTCAATCCATATTCGCCGGTCTATCTACAGCAGCTACAGCAGGCCTAGCGAACTCTACGCCCGGACGCTAGCTAGTGGTGCTCCTGGTCCTGGCGGCCTTTCTTTCGCGCCGCTTGCAACGGCGACCTCCTTACCTGCGACGAGCTCCGCCGCAGGAGCACCTCCGCGACGCAGATGTTCAGCATCACGCCTCTCCCTCCGCCAAGGTCCCCGCCCCTCCGCCTCGACGAATCACCACCGCCATGGGCGACGCGCCTTCTCCGTCGCTCGCCGCCACCTGCGCCGGAGCAAAAAAGCCTCCTCTCACTGCGGCTTTCAGTGGCCGCAAGAGCATGGAGCTTACGCACGCGTCCACGAGCCGGGCCAGCAGACGCAGCGGCGCCGGCCGTCGACCTCTGGATCCCGACCTCGCCGGAGAGCCGATCAGGACAAGCCGCCGCCGGCCGAGCCTGATACTCCCTCTCCACGGCGGCCGGCCTTGCGACCGCC
>LAPY01001835.1:80089-91165 GCA_000970635.1 Eragrostis tef
CGCCGCGGAGGCGGGCACCACGAGGACGGCGAGGAGCACGCGAGAGGGCCCGTGGCCGTGCGCGGCGGACTTGTAGGGGTACGGCAGCTGGCCGGGCACGTAGGGGTAGTACCCGTACGGCGGCGGGTAGTAGTGGTACTCGCCGGGCACCACCACGGGCGGCGGGTAGTAGTGCTGCTCGGGCACCACCGGCGGCGGCGGGTAGTGGTGCTCCGCCGGCATCTCCGGCGGGAGCGGGTGGGGGTCGAAGTCGCACACGCACATCAAGCACTTGCACTTGCCCTGGTCCGCGAAGCCCCGCGCCGCCGCCGCCGGGGCAGCAGGCGCGACGGCGATGATCGTGCACGCGAGGAGGAGGATCGTCGCGGCACGGAGCCGCGGCATTTGGAATCCTGATCTTCTTGGTTTTCCTCCCATCTTCTTTGTTACAACAAGCTGGGAAATTGAAACGTAATCAGCATTTCGTGAACGCGTGGTCATATATACCGGCACGGTAACATTTGTTTGGTACATCCGTGTTGTTTACTTTTTTGCTTTCGCTAATTGCTGGTGGAACTGCTGCCCGTTTCTTGATGTTGCGTGCTCTGCCGCTTACATATACACCGAACCAAATATTATTGCCTCATTTGGTGCTTAGTTTATCCTCTTCGGTTCTGGGTGTTACCTATCTAATTACCTTCTGATTTCATTCGTCTCACTAGCATTCCAACTACTGTTTCGGACTTGGTTACGATCTATTACCGCCCCTTTTAAAAGAGGAGGAACAGTGGCGGAGCCAGGATTCTTAATATGGGTGTTCAAAGTCATCAGACCATGCCCCAATTTGCCAAATGACAAACATTTCAATATCAGTAGAAGATGAAGCGAGTGCCAATGTAGGGAATATCGAATCAGAATATCAAACGATCAGCAGTTGACGATCAGAGAGCCTTGCAGCCTGCATGTTGGTTGTGGGCGAATGGATTTAATTGCTTCAGAGTTCAGACTTCAGAATCATTGTTTTTCAAAACAATTTTGATGGGTGTTCAACTGAATAGTCATGAACCATGGTGGCTCCGCCACTGAGGAGGAAGAAGAGAGGCACGAAGATCCCTTTTTCAGGAAAGGCGAAATGGTATAAATAATGATGGAAGATCGCCTACGCCTACCCCGAAACAGGGAGCCGGCCGGCGGCATGCGTGAGGAAGCAGCGCTTTGCCGCTCCGTTGCTTATCGGTTGGAGCTCAGTTGGAGCTCTCCAGTCTTCTCTGCCACCAAATTGCCTCTTATTTTTCATACACTGGGCATGACACAATAAACAAATCAGGCGGACAGCACGTTCTGGAGGGACGCAGTCGTATGGATACGGGAAGCAACATGAATGGTTTGATACATTTACTTTGTTCGCTTGGCTGCTTTGCGGCGGTTTTGCAACAGCTACAGTATTTCAGTTATTTATTCTGCAGTCGCTACAATGTTCGCAGTTATTTTTCTGCATCCGCAGTTGCAGCCTGCCGAACAGGTGCATTGATGGATAACTTCCAAGGGCATAGATTGAACAAGTTGAGCGGTGTCCATAACCTTATTAGTTTATAGAGCTTTGCTTGTTCTCAGTCGCTTGATGAATAAATATACATGTGAAACTTTTCTTTGTTGAAGCTCAACATTGTTTAATTGAAGCCGGAACATTTAGTTCTTGGGCAACTAGAAATTTGCATATTCATTGACAATATCCTATGGAACAAACTGAATGCATGTCTGGAACATTATATTTTTTTGAAATCGAACAATGTTAAAACAAAACTAGAAGATATACATACAGTGGTTGAAACATTATGAGGAGATTAGCAATGTCTTAATAACATGAGAAGAAGACAACTTCTAATTTATATATGATTAATAAAAGATAAGAAATACTTTTGTGACAGGTTCTAGTCTATTTCAACGTCATTGATTTGATTGTAGATTTTATTTGAAGCCACTCCAAAAACTCTTTGTGCTTCAGCAGTAGTGGGAGGTTGCAATTTTGAAGATGCAATACTAATTGGTGAACATCTGGTATATGGGGATATTTATACTTCTTTTTTCTATCCGAAAATATATATATCAAATGGATATGACAAGTGATCAGTTACACCAAATGATGCAGCCAATACACCCAAAACCATACCTCGCTGAGCTAAAATGTTAATGTACAAAGATGTTTATTTTTTTTCACTCTGTTTGACTTTAAGTCAGAGATCTTATGTTGCTAGTCAATCTATACGCTAAAGTTTTGCAAAAATAAACACTGTGCGCCAAATGTGTCAAATCTGAAGTGCAATGACTTTCACATGAACCATGCGCGACTATTGTTGAAAGCAAACATGCCTTTAGTGCCCACACTCACAATTTGAGAGTCAGAAGGAGTGCAAACTTAAGATTTGGCATCCACCTTGGTTGTGTCGCCTCATTTTCATTGTGTGATTGTGCCGATCCACTCTGAACCGGAGCAGCTGTGTCTCACTATCGATTTAATCACCGAAGAACTCAAATGAACTATAAGCACGTTTGTAAAAATTATCTACAAATCCTAATCCAAAATATATTTTAACATAAAGAAAGGAAAATTCTAAGTAGTGACAATTTGAGAGAAAAAAATGCTCGGAAATACTATCTAATGTTATATGTTGGTTTGGCCATAGGACATATGCACCTATACTTATGAAAACTTTTTTAAAAAAAATCAAGGTACAAGCAATCTGTATTATTCAATACTTTATCACCGTTAACTTCTTTTTGTTATTCTGTTAACTTCTTTTTGTTATTTTGATTGTTTTATCTATGATAATTTGTGCAAACAAATAAAAGTATTAGTTTAGTCATAAAGCGCTTTTGATGCTAGAGCCTATACTATTTCTTTCATATTAGCTAAGTAATTACTTAAACATTTTTAGATGTTATTATTACCTATTTTTTTGTGAATTAGTTACTTAATTAAATAAATGTTGTTGATCAAAGTTTAATAAAAAGATCAACAATTGCATGTATTTAAAATCAGCAAGAGTTATTAATTGTTGTAACCTAATTTGGAGCTATATCATCGAAATAGCTCAAAATCATTCTATTATAGAGGGCCCCAACACCACACAAACAAATTCTCACAGTGCACAAGCATAAATGTACACGGGCAGCAGCGGTTCTTGATGCCATACGCTCATCGTATATACAACATTATTAAGACTCGAGATATAACATCATTTTCCTACCCCTACCACGACGGGCAAAAGATCAGAACAAAGAAATCCTTATTTCGGTTTGGCCACCCACGAGCCATGGTGATTCTACCTCTGTTCCTACTACGAATAAATTAAACAATTGTAGGCAAAAGTGTTGAAGTCTATAATGATAAATAAATTGAAACGAATGTAGTAAATTTCAAAGGCATAAATTAAACAATTCGAGCGGTGTCCATATCCTCCTGTTTTATAGAGATTTGCTTTCTCTCAGTCACCTAACATTTTCTATGGTATCTCTAAGCCACATTTTCAGAAAAATAAAATATTTGCATGGAACATTGTTTAATCAAGTTTATACGAGTGAAAATATGAAATTCAGACGGATACACCAAGCCAAGTCTCTGCCATTTACAATCAAATGATGCAGTCAATACAGCCAAAACCACACCTCATCGCGCTCAAAACATTAATGTACAAATATTTTTAATTTTTAATTATGTTTGGCTTTAAATCATAGATGTTATGTCGGTAGTCAAGCTGTACCGTAATGCTTTTCCTAAAAAAATACACCAATTGTGTCAAATCTTGAATAACTAGGCTCAAATTAACCAATGGGAGATTTCTTTTTTCAGAGAGAGATAGAGAGGGGCGGGGGGCGCACGTTCTCCTATGGATTGTTGTAATAGTCTGAGTGGATTAAAAATCGCCGTATGCATGCATTATTAACCAGTGGTTTCATGACTACCTACAATCATGGTTTGTTTTACTTTTTGCCATAGTCACAATTTGAGGTTTATAAAGTGCCAAATAAAGTTTCGACATCAAACTTTTCATTGCATGATCATGCTGATCTTGTCCTATTTTAATCAAACACAAGGACTAAGTGAACAATAAGCCCATTCATAATTTGTTCGTTTGTATTAAAAAAAACTCGCAAATAATATCAAATATTATCTGTTAGTTTGGACACAGGACATATGCCCCTGTACTTAGGGAGTTTCCAAGAAATGAGGCACAAGCAATATACTATTATAGATAATCGAAATAGCTCAAAACCATTCTACTACACCGAGCCCAAACACCACACTCAGTCACTCACAAATTTTCACAATGCACACACGCGTGGATGTACTACACGGGCAGCAACGGTTCTTGATGCCAACTCATCATATCTTTAGCATTATTAAGTCTCGAGATTTAACAACATTTTCCTACCGTTACCACGACAGGCAAAACATCAGAACATTTTTTTTTCGGTTGCCCACCCACGAGCCGTGGTGATTCTACCTCTGTTCCTACTACAAATCTCTCCACCCCCACAAAAGCAATTTGCAGCCGTTGCCTCCTGCTCCATGCATTTCAAGAGCCGGGCATTCACAATGCCTGCACGCCTTCTTGACAGTACAACTGCACCGGTGCACGAAAAGATTGAGCTTCTCCAATTCTCCTGATCTCTGAACACACATAGCCGCCGGATGGATGGGACCAAAATCACCTCGAGAATGCTGTCCTGGTGAAGAACGCCGCGTCGCCGACGCCCTGCGGATGCATGCGTGACGAAGAGGAGCTGCGCTGCTCGGTGCCGGCCGGATTGCCGAACGGAAACGACGAGCCACCGGTGAAGAAGCCGCTCGGCTCAGGTTGAGGCGCGGTGAAGTCCTGTATCATCCCGTCGAGCATGGATTGGAGCTCGCCCAGGCTGTATACGGGCTCCTGCACGAGCCCGGGTAAAAACAGAACTGTTAAAAATCGATGCAGCAGGATTCAGCATTGTCAGCACTTTCCAGATTAGTTAAGCGTTCAAGTGTTAACCAGAGCACGTCATTAGCAAGTAGAACAGTACCACACGATTAAGGCAAGCAATGCACCAACAAATTATTAAGAGAGCCGTGATTGTTCCATATTCTTATTGCAAGTTGCATAGTTTTCCATGAATTTTATCCACCGTGCTAGCTGATGTAGTGTAAAATAAGCGAGGGCGGAAGGTACACGGCGGATCGAGTTTAAAAACACAATGCGCGAGATAAGGATTGGATGGGTTACCTCTCTTCCGACGGTCGCCATTAGCGAGACCATCTCCTGTACGAAATCGTGGAATCCCTGAAAGCAAAAACCACACGGCAGCAAACCGTGAGATTGCCGTCCAATTCCATGTGTTCTTCGCCAAGAACCATGCAACTTGGTGCGTGCCATGCTTACCTCGACCTCCTCCTGGTCGTCGTCGAGCGGGTCGTACATCCCGGCGTCGTACAGCGCCCTCCTCCTCTCGTCCGACAGCACTGCGTGCCACAAGCAAACCAGATCAGACGTTAAACAGCGACGTCCAATGCAGATCAGAGCAAGAAGTCATTGCGAGTTGCGACCGAGCAAAGACGAAGAGATCGATCCTAGTTCCGCACCTTGGTAGGCCTCGTGAATCTGCTGGAACCTGGCCTTGGCCTCCTCCGCGAGCGCCGGATCCACGCGGCCGCTGCCGATCTTGTCCGGGTGCCACCGCTGCGTAACAAAACACGGAACACTGTCACGCTCTGTTTCCTCCCGCGCCGGGCGAACCGGAACGATTCAGCAAGCAAGCAGCTCGCCTCGCCGACCGGAAGAGAAGAAGAAGGAACGGCAACTTACCATGGCGAGGCGGTGGTAGGCCGCGCGTATCTCGGTGGCGGACGCGCCGGGCTGGACGCCGAGCACGGCGTAGTACGACGGCTGCGCCATCCCCTGACTCCCGCTCATCGATCGATCGATCGCGCGACGAGTCCCCGGCACGGCAACACACGACGCGCGGTCGATGCGTATTTGTCTCTCCTCCCCTCCCTCTCCCTTGCCTCTCGGCCCTTCGACCTTCTTCTGCACGCTGCCGCTGGTGCTAGACGCCTCCCTCCTCCTCCCTCTCTCGCGCGGTGGCGCTAGAGCATCCCCTCCACGACAGACAACAGTGACCGGATTGTGATGATGGCGACCGGGAACGGGCTATGAGGGAAAGCGGCGGCGGGGGCCAGCCTGTATATAACGGGAAAAGCGTTCAAGTGTTAACCAGAGCACGTCATTAGCAAGTAGAACAGTACCACACGATTAAGGCAAGCAATGCACCAACAAATTATTAAGAGAGCCGTGATTGTTCCATATTCTTATTGCAAGTTGCATAGTTTTCCATGAATTTTATCCACCGTGCTAGCTGATGTAGTGTAAAATAAGCGAGGGCGGAAGGTACACGGCGGATCGAGTTTAAAAACACAATGCGCGAGATAAGGATTGGATGGGTTACCTCTCTTCCGACGGTCGCCATTAGCGAGACCATCTCCTGTACGAAATCGTGGAATCCCTGAAAGCAAAAACCACACGGCAGCAAACCGTGAGATTGCCGTCCAATTCCATGTGTTCTTCGCCAAGAACCATGCAACTTGGTGCGTGCCATGCTTACCTCGACCTCCTCCTGGTCGTCGTCGAGCGGGTCGTACATCCCGGCGTCGTACAGCGCCCTCCTCCTCTCGTCCGACAGCACTGCGTGCCACAAGCAAACCAGATCAGACGTTAAACAGCGACGTCCAATGCAGATCAGAGCAAGAAGTCATTGCGAGTTGCGACCGAGCAAAGACGAAGAGATCGATCCTAGTTCCGCACCTTGGTAGGCCTCGTGAATCTGCTGGAACCTGGCCTTGGCCTCCTCCGCGAGCGCCGGATCCACGCGGCCGCTGCCGATCTTGTCCGGGTGCCACCGCTGCGTAACAAAACACGGAACACTGTCACGCTCTGTTTCCTCCCGCGCCGGGCGAACCGGAACGATTCAGCAAGCAAGCAGCTCGCCTCGCCGACCGGAAGAGAAGAAGAAGGAACGGCAACTTACCATGGCGAGGCGGTGGTAGGCCGCGCGTATCTCGGTGGCGGACGCGCCGGGCTGGACGCCGAGCACGGCGTAGTACGACGGCTGCGCCATCCCCTGACTCCCGCTCATCGATCGATCGATCGCGCGACGAGTCCCCGGCACGGCAACACACGACGCGCGGTCGATGCGTATTTGTCTCTCCTCCCCTCCCTCTCCCTTGCCTCTCGGCCCTTCGACCTTCTTCTGCACGCTGCCGCTGGTGCTAGACGCCTCCCTCCTCCTCCCTCTCTCGCGCGGTGGCGCTAGAGCATCCCCTCCACGACAGACAACAGTGACCGGATTGTGATGATGGCGACCGGGAACGGGCTATGAGGGAAAGCGGCGGCGGGGGCCAGCCTGTATATAACGGGAACGGGGCCGAGGAGGAAAATATCTTGGGAGTTGGACGCGACGGAGGGCAGGGGAGGAAGCAGAGGAGGAAAGGAGGAGAGGATAGCCGAAGCGTTGCGAAGCGCGGGAAACAGAGACAGAGGGGCCAAAAATATCTGGCGTCGGGAACGTTCCGGACCGGCCGGATGCTCTCTTTTCCTGCGGGCGGTGGCGGAACGGGCCGAGATATTTTCCGCGCCGCGAGTCCGTGTTCTGTGGCTCCCGTGGCCGTGGCCTTCTTGGGCTTGGCCTTCAAATCTTGACCGGCAACAGCTCCGTACGAATCCAGATACTGCTTTGCTGTAACTGCAATCGTTTGACCGCTGCTGATGAGTCGTTTCCCAAACCAAAATTCGCGTTCTCGATTGACCATCGGGCTAATGCTTACGCATAATGTCCCTTCCGCAAATGCATGCATAAAAAAAGTAAGTGTGATGTACTAGATCGATGCAAAATTTGACCGCGTTTTTTTTTTGCGAGACAACTCATCCAGATCGATCGAAGCAAACCCTCCCGTGCCGTCTATTGCGTTCTTGCGATCAGGTGACGTTTCGCGTCGTGGGACGGTTGGGCCGGGGCTCTTTCGCAGCGCGTGCGCAATCATGGAAATGCCGCAGCGCGGAGGGGCCGTTCCAACCGGCGCGACGCGTGTCAGCGCCCCGAGCCCTCCGCCGGCGCGGCGATCTCCGACGAGCGGACACGACGGACGCGGGGCTTTACCCTTTCCGAGACGCGCAGCAGCAGCGCAGGATGGCGACGGCGGGCGAATCGCTTTTCCGAATCGTCTGGGCTCTTCCTCGAGTATCTTGATGGCGCGCACAGGTGGTGCGGTGCACGGCTGCGTCTGCTGCTGCGCGGGGCGTACGAAAAATATCTGGGGAGCCGGAATCTCTCACGATCATTGGCGGGTGAGAGTCAGTTGACACATGTGCGGGACGAATGTTAAAGAATCCCGACTGTGTTGCTGATAGGGAAGGGAGAGGAGAGGCTTATTGGCTTTCTGTCCAGCTACGTGTACTGTTGGATGGCCGGGTCCAACGTCAAGTCTCAATTTCTCGGGTATGCCGCCAATTTCTCGGGTATGGAACGACGATAAAGGAACTGCAGCAAAGTTGAAGTTGCTGCCGTTCTCCATTTGGAAAGGAGAAAGAAACACCATTTTTTTTTTTTACCGGAGAACAACCCCTTGGTTGGCGCAGCAAATAACTAGCGAATGAAATGGTTCACAGCGACTCGCCCGTACGGGCAGTATAATACAAAGTACTCCAATTAAGAAGTGAAATGAGGCTTTTAAAAAAAGTACTCCGATTAAGATAAGTGCTTAAAACAAAAGAAAGTATTAGGTACATGTAAAATAGTCTATTTTATTAAAAGGGCAAATTCCTTCAAAACCACTAGCATAAACTTCAATATCTTACCCGCCACCTAAAAAACTTGAATCTTATATTTGCCATAAAGCCACCTAAAAAACTTGAATCTTGTATTCACCAGTGACAGTTAAACTTTATCTCTTTAGTGCCAAAATTGATTTCCCACCCTAAAAGATGCATCTGCCCTTCCTTTTCCGTTGGGCACAGATTGAACACAAAAGTACACTCGTCCATTATTTTTTTTACCTGAACGCACAAAGCACCCATTCACCTTTCGCAAAATCGTTTAATAAAGGTGGACAATCTTGCGCTGCAGTAGGGCTTGGTCGGGCTTCGTGAGGGTGCACATCTTGCGCAACCTCTCCTCCTGTGGTAGCAACAGAGTTGGAGCGACCATTGTTGTCTTGCTCAACAGAAACAAACGCCCCATCCATCTTCCTCAACCAAATTGCAGTTCTCACATCTACCAGCACCGATTCGATGAGGGATGTGACGATTTGTGAGGCCAATTTGATTTCTACTAGCAAATCGTGGAGGGTGGCGGCGATTTTTTCATGGGCAGGGAACGAACAGAGTCGATCGGGGGTGTCGGGTCCCCATCCGGGTGGCCGCCCTGTGTTCCGAAGTTGGTCCCATCACTCAAGGAGTCCATCACACTGGGGCAGCGCTGCTATTTTGAAATTTTATTCACCATTCAATGTAACAGATGCAACGTCCGTGGCACAGAAAAAAAAAAATTACTGCCGCTAACATCTACCACATCCATATTTTCTCGGTGGCAGCCACGAGTTTCAAATTTATGCGTGGTTCTGAAGGAATTTACCTATTCTAAAATGGATAAGATACTTAAATTGATATAACCATCTTGTAGACACATTCAATACCATATACGAAAGTACAAACCGAAGCACTCTTTTGATATTGCAAGAAGTGCTAATAAAAATGCTTATTCTTTTTCATGCCATCTGGTCATGACAAACATGATCATCTACCTGGGCCTCATTTCATTTCAATTCCTTAGTCCCACGAGTACTTCAAGTCACCTTATTAACAAAAACAGTTTTTTTTTTAGCTAAGAGCTTGTCAAGAGTTTCATCCTGATATACCACCCATTTGTATATCAAAACACATATACACTACATACTGATTTGCTTCTTACAACCCATTTGTATTCAAAATAAATTCCACCTTACTTTTTCGCCATTCTATTGTTATATCTTGCAGATTAGTCGCCATAAAGTGTGCATTTTATTATTAGCATATCCAGCGACCAAGATCTAGGGTGGGCAGGGGCTCAAGCCCCCTTCATTGGTGTCTCATGAGAAGAAAAAGAGAAGATGACTTGACATGTTGTTTTATCTTACATGCTAGGCAAGATCTAAGTGAAAATCTTTCCTCGCTCCTTGCTCTCTTGTTAATCTAATAAACTATATATATCGTCGTGCGTCCAGGATCTAACAAAAGGCAGTGTAGGGGCCAGTTAGAATAGAGGCCAGTGACAAGTCTTTTCATAGACCTGTCGTTTTTAGCGGCGGGGTCTTTGATGGACCGCCGTTATAAATTGATTTCTAATGACGGTTTGTTTTCTCGTTGCACCCTTAAACACTATAGTGACAAAGAACATTTTAACTGCCGTTCAATTTATTTTGAAAACACTACTATAATTAAAGGTCATCAAAACTTTCTTGGGCTTTTTACTGTGAGAGGCAGACAGAACAGGAAATTTAGCAAACATGAATTGATTTCTAATGCAAATCATGTTTGCTAAATCTCCTTTCATCTGTTTATCGGGAAACACAAGGACAATGATTAACTACTTCTACAACTGAAAATTCAATTCAGATGCCTTGTGTATTAAACAAATCTTCAGAGCTTCATTTACCACTATATAGAAAAGATGCATTTACCAAAAAAGCTCAATAACGATATGTGTGTTTAACTGTTGTTTATCCGCAACCATGATGATGATATGTATTTTCCCCTTTGTGCCCTCGCCCAGGCCTGCTGTGATATCCCAACCTTCCCAAATTGTCTGCTCCGATTCCGGCCGATCGATCGGATCTCCAACGATGGCCGCCTCCCATCGACCCACGCTCCTTCTCCTCACCCTGGTCCTTGCCGCCGTCGCGCCAGGCCCTTCCAGCGCGCGCCACATCATCACCTTCGCCCCCTCCCGCGGCGTCTCCCCCGCGTCGCTCGCCTGGGACCCCACGGCCCAGCACTTCGTCGTCGCCGGCGGGTGTCGAGGGGCGCGCAACTT